>CM017909.1:19410934-19641668 GCA_008369825.1 Triplophysa tibetana
CATGTCTATTCAGCATAAACGCTGTAAAGCAGGTACAACTAATATATTTGAATGAGAAATAAGCACTTCATTGTGTATCATGTTTCTTCAAATCATTTTGAAGAAAGTTCCCTGCTAAAAAAACAACAGAACACAAAAAATGTAATGGGAATATGAGTGGTTTTAATGGAAACTCTTATGATGTCTACTGGCATGTAAAAGATACTATTGGAGGGCTGTTATGTGGCAAATTAATACTTTTTATGCCCAAACACACTACAAAAACGAATTTTGTATGGTTTTAATGTATAAGCTAATGGTTCATAATGGTATGATAAAGGAAACTTTTAGAATTTCTGTGAAATTTTTTAATGGGTTTCTATTCCCTGCTGAAAAAAACAACAGAAAGTTGTTTATAATGGAAGTTATAATGGTTTGCTGGATTAAAGGGATTTCTATTGGTTTCAATGGAAACTGTAATGGTTCTACTGGTATGTGATGGATTTGGGAGGTCATGAACCGTGCTGAAAAAAACAATAGAAACCCAAAACAAACTATTATTTTTATTAAAATACCATTATTAACTATTATCTTTTCCATAACAACCATTACAACATTCCTTTTTGTATTGTGTTTTGGGCATAATTCCAATAGGATTTAACATCCCACCAATAGAATCCATCACATACCAGTACAGTTTCCATTAAAGCCAGTACAAATCCCTTTAAAACCATTAAAACCATTAACTTTTTTAATGGTTCCTATTGTTTTTTTTCAGCAGGGTTATTTTTAGCAGGTTAAAAACAATAGCCATGATAGAGATTCTATTGGTTTCCACTTTGTAGTGCGTTTTGGGCATCCTATTGAATTTATTGGTGTTCTATTGGTTTCCATTTCCCAGACAACATCCCACCAGTAGAACCCATCAAATACCAGTAGACACCATAATAGTTTCCATTAAAACCAATACAATTCCCATTATAACCATTAAATCCATTACATTTCTACATTTCATTTTGTTTTGGGCATGTTTTTATTGTTTTTTTCCAGCAGGGAAATGTCACATTCATCTAGTTTGTTTTTCATATTTTGTTCCCTTAGTAATTTAAGAAAATACTAAACTGATAATTGAAAGAAAGTGAGAACTTTGTGAAATCAGAGAAATTCATAAAAACATTCTTAAATAACACGCTCCATTAAATGTCATGCAATAGCTCAGATATATAAGGAACTGCTCATACTTGATGTCTCAAACGATGAAGCACATTACACTAATGTGAGAAGGAAAAGGAAGTGATATCACAGAATAAGTTGATGTCACAGCTGTAATCTAGCGAGAGCTTTACATGTTTTTATGACCCTGGAGCTGTCACCAACCCTTCTACAGACGCTGTGTCCTAACCAGAGCTCTTCATATATATTTACCCCCAGGTGGTTTAATGTACATCCCATTCAGTGCAGTACTACTTACTATCAAGACGTTTATGACATCACGGCACATGTTCATTCCTGACAATTCCTTATTCACCGCAGCCACCACCCTCATGATTTCCCACTGTGTCGGATTCCTGTTTAAGGCGGCCACCTTTGGATCTTTAAACATCCCTCAGGGGCCACTGCTGCGGGTGTCAGACTTTCATAATCCGTTTCGTGAATGCTCCGTCTTTACATCCCCCTAACCCCTGAGGTGACGATCCCGGCCTGTTTCCAGCACCGGTCAGCGTGAGACGGGTTTAAAGATCTGAGGCCGAGCGGAGATCAACAAAGGCAGTCTGAATGCACTCAGGCAATCCAAACTCTAAAATTAGAAATGAGATTCTAGTTTACAGTGGTTGAAACGATTCGTCTCTTAATCCTGACCTGCGATTTACAAGAGTCTAAAACAAGACCGAGCAGCATCCTATAGCGACCTTGTCATTCCTGTAAAGACATTGACACGAGCCAGCTGGACTGAACCGCATCACCTGTCAATCAAGACTCAATAACAGACTGTCTCCCATCAACAGTAAAGCATCCTCACCTGTTTGACTTTTTTTCCTCATGCAGAACCTAAAAGAAGATATTTTGGAGAATATTGAAAACCAAACAACATTGGACCCCATTGACTTTCTATGTATAGACACAAACTCACTGAGACATTTCTCCAAATATCTTCTTTTGTGTTCCACAGATACACTCACCTAAAGGATTATTAGGAACACCTGTTCAATTTCTCATTAATGCAATTATGGTGGTGGTGTAATGGTGTGGGGGATGTTTTCTTGCCACACTTTAGGCCCCTTAGTGCCAATTGGGCATCGTTTAAATGCCACGGCCTACCTGAGCATTGTTTCTGACCATGTCCATCCCTTTATGACCACCATGTACCCATCCTCTGATGGCTACTTCCAGCAGGATAATGCACCATGTCACGAAGCTCGAATCATTTCAAATTGGTTTCTTGAACATGACAATGAGTTCACTGTACTAAATTGGCCCCCACAGTCACCAGATCTTAACCCAATAGAGCATCTTTGAGATGTGGTGGAACGTGAGCTTCGTGCATCCCACAAATCTCCATCAACTGCAAGATGCTCTCCTATCAATATGGGCCAACATTTCTAAAGAATGCTTTCAGCACCTTGTTGAATCAATGCAGTGTAGAATTAAGGCAGTTCTGAAGGCGAAAGGGGGTCAAACACAGTATTAGTATGGTGTTCCTAATAATCCTTTAGGTGAGTGTATAAGAGTCAGGCTGTGAATGACAGAATTTCCATTTTAGGTGAACTTCTGCCTAATCCAAATTATTGATCTTTTTAAAATAAAAATGATAAATGTAGTTGCTGTCAATCTTAATAAACCACAAAACATTGTCTAATCTAAAGAAGCACCCCAGTGTTACTGTCGTCACCTCTCTAAGACAGACCTATGAATTGTTTACAGAGCACAATGATCTATTCAGGTTTCATTAGCATGAAACGTCTCGGACACATGGCAAACACTTGGATCCCCTTGTGAAAATACGGAGCATTAATGAAAGACAGGGTTGGTAAAGCCGACCAAACAAGCCTGTTGCCTCCAAAAGTGAGCCAGCTGTTTTTTCAAGTCCAAGTCAAAGCAACAAAACGTTGATTGACTGTAGAACGGTTCAAAGACGTCTGTTTCAATGACTGCATCACATGCTCATTGTGTTGTTCTTAAGAAATAATACATTGTTTCAGGATACTTAATAAAGATGTTACGTTACGCTCATATAAGAACGTCTGCTCTTCAACTGTCTTCTATTACGACTGCGCTTAAAGCCATTGATCCGCACATACCGTTCAACAGACTGTCCTGTCTGCTTATATTCCTGTTTTAATATATATTTTCATATTTACCGCATGGATTATTGGATCCGCATAATCACGACTGAAAACCTTAAAGAACTGGTTTTAAAATCTCAAAGCGATGCCACGACAAACAAGCAAAAGACTGAAGACCTCCCAAACTGAAGAGAGGCTTTGAGATCGTCCCAATCCCGGCTTGTGGCGGAGCTGAGCTAAACAAATTTCAACCAATTAACTGATAGCGTCTCCTATTTATTTTGTACATCCTCTCTACGTACTCTACATTATATGTATATATCATATAACATATGAAGAGTTTGGTACTAAAATGAGATTTTATTTTTTATTTTTATATATTTTTATTGTTATCATATACTTGTGTTTTATTGTGTTAGTTAGCTGTATTTTTTTGTTATTATGGCTTAAATCAAAACAAACCAACTGCAGTTTGATTGATATTTATTGGAATGCACAATAAAAAAACATGATTTTTGAACACTTATCTAATTTTGGAACCAAACTCTTCATATATATTTCCGACCGTACCTTGCCTTGTCACGTGGAATAAAATTGAACTGCTGATAGACAGTTTGCAGTAGCAGAATCTTTGGAGGAGAAGCTGAGCTAATGGGGTCATCTGATATGAGCGGAACGCTGATGGAGGTCTGGTCCTCGAGGAGCGGGGAGCGACCGGGCCAGCGGGGGCAGGTGGGAAGGGAATGGGGTATTGCAATGTTCAGCGAGACAAGCAGGATTTACACAAAATAAGAAATGTTCAATAATATAAACAATAAATAATAATACACAAATATGCATAATTTCTCAATATAGACTCAATTTTTTAAGATGTAAGCAACACTTCTCAAGAAGCACTTACTGTTTCAGTTCCTGTTTCATCACTACACAAAGCTTAGAACAAAATACATCCAACAACATTTAAAAATGAATCTAAACGTAAACGAACATCTTTTAGACATACTAATTTCAATATGTAATAATAAAATAAAATTAATTAATTAAAATGAGCATTTTCATGAAAGAGTTAATACTTTCAGTTCATACTTAGTATACGTAAGTGCTGGAATTTGTAAGTAAATATAATTTAACTATGTACGTTTATTGCCTGTTTTACAAAAGCACCGTCTCAGACTTCAGACAAATAAAAGTTGTAACTATTAATTTGATCATAAACAAGCCTTTGAGCCTTTGATAAACTAGAAATATCTTGAAATAAGTGTCCAATAAACAGTCAGAATATATCTTAGACGGACAACAGCTGACAATCTGTTTGCATAACAGTTACTAAATATACAGGACAATTATTCTACCACACAAGAGCGGATCATTTTCTGTTTTCCTTCTCATATGTTGACAGATTATTGGAGTCTACACTTGATCTCATCTCATGTGATGTCCACAGAGTGAGACAGATTACTGTAACTCACCTTTCATGAGGTCACAACACCTCAGTAAACATAAACAAGCTTCACGAAACACCAGCTGCCATAGTGTTTAATGTTATAATTCATGCATCTAAACTCTTAAAGTGATAGTTCAACCAAAACTGAAAATTCTGTCATCATTTACTCGCCCTTTTGTCATTTTAAACCTGTTTGCCTTTCTTCCTTGTTGTTAACTGGCATCAATTCACTTGGATTGGTTTAGTGTCCATACAATAGAAGTCAATGGTACCGCCGTTGTTCTGTTACCACCTTTCTTGAAAATATCATCTTTTGTGTTCCGTGTAAGAAAAAAAGTCATACAGGTTTGAAATGACCAAAGGGTGAGTAAATAATGACAGAATTATCAGTTTTGGGTGAACTTTCACTTTAAAAATAAAGGTGGCTAATACACCAACAAAGATCTAAACCTAAAGTCTCTGGACTTTCAAGCGGGTTGCAAATACTGCGATATCGACATCAAACGACTTCTTCATTGTAATTCTGTGGGATTGTTTGTATTGTCACCTGCAAATTAAGGCCATTACAAATCATTATGGTGTCATTTAAGCCCCTTTAGGAGGATCAACAGAGCAGCAGCAGGTTTTGATCAAAGTAACTGTTTATTGAAGCCAGTCATCGCTATTAAAACACATTTAAATGGAGTTTGGGCTGAAAGAAATGCTGTTTTCATTATACGCCCCCCACTGGACTTGGCTTACGGCATTTCTTTCTCATTAGTTTACTATTGTTAAGGAGGCTATTTGTATTCTGTCTCAATTTCTGAAACACATCATTTCGTTAAACACCGATTTATACACAAATTGTAAAATAATATTAAACAAATTCTGAGGTCACACAGTGCAAACTTTCCCATATGACTCCATTCACTGTATTCAGTAGTTCTGTTTGGGCTACTGAACTTCGCATACTTGTGTCTGCTGTGTTTAGTGTACGGCAAAATACGACCCACTAAAAGGACAAAACCTTTCGCCGTAAACTCAAAGCTAACTTTATTGATGTAATAAAATAAAGTAAACTGCTCACAGCATCTTCTCAATTCTAACAGACAAAACAATACGCAGCATCCACCAAGACACGAGTCATCCACCTTTTTCTACAAGGTTCAAATACACATGGAAACTAAAAAATATTTTGTACATTAAACAGGTAGAGCAGTACTTTGAACACGTCCAACGCAATCCTCTACAGAAACGGGCAGAAATGGTGCAGAGCACGACTATTACAACACACATCTGGATTTGAGAAGTGAGTCACCACAACAGATATTTCTGATGTAAACTTTCATCAAGCCCATAAGTAATCGACCGCTGTTCATCTGTTTAAACAAGCGATAATCTTCCCCATTTCAAGTTCAGTATCGCATAGTGTCACATGTGGATTAAATGAACCGCTATAAGAAAAAAACATCTGCTTTGTTATTGAATAAATTCTTAAGATTCATCTTTTTTTAATCAAACAATATATGAAGAGTTTGGTTCCCATAGGAGATAAACGTAAAAAATAAAAATCATGATTATCTTTTATTGTGTATCATTGTGTTAGTTAGCGGCATCTTTTGAGTTATAATGGCTTAAATCAAAACAAACCAACTGTAGTTTGATTGATATTAAAACAATTATAAAACATGATAAAAAAATCAAAACAGAGTTATCAAATTTTGTAACCAAACTCTTCAAATCCAAATGTGCCAAAGGCATCTCACTCAAAACCATGAAAATGTGTGAAATTCAATGCTTTGTATTGTGAATGGTTGGCGGAGCGTTGCTTTGAGGTTGCTCGGACATAACTTAAGTTTTGAAGTAACACCTAACTTATCGTTTCCGTTTCTCTATCTTCACATGTTTTCCTTTTAAAGGCCATGAAAAAAATCACACAAATGCACACATACAGATTTAGAAGGAAGACAAGCCCGTTTTTTTGAAGCAGCTGCCGAAATAAGTTCTAAGAGTGATTATTGATGCCAGGTATGATTTCAAACGGTAGGCTCAGGACAAAACACATCACTTGACCGCGGTTAGGGAACGACCGAACAGATCGATTTGTAATTTTAGAAGGCTCGAAAGCGCTGAGGGAAAAATCTGCGTTCTGTTAAGACTTTAAAGTACCAAAAGAGCACAAGCGGTTTGAATGATTTCAGGAACGAAAGGAAGAAAGTGTGACTGCCTGTAGACCGTGTCTAAATCAATAGTCTGTGTTTATCTTTCGATAATTCGTGATCTCTTATAACTCCAGGCTTCAATTTAGCAGCATCGATAGATAAAAAAATATGGCATTTATTGGTTTAAATAAGGTCCATTAATGTCACTGTTATATTGGGTTGGGTGTACCATGTGACCAATACAATCACATTTTACAAGCTTAATCTTATTTCGGGTCTGAGTATTTAAAGGGTTTATATGACACGGCTATTACGTTTCAGGCAGATCTGGGTGAGCATTCGCTTTTAGATAGAATGCATCTTTTGTTTCGACACTTTAATCTTTTTTATATTTTACATGTCTAATACATGCATGGGCAACTTATTACACACCAAAGACATAAACACACAAAGACTTTTAGCACATTTTTTTGAAAACTCACAAAATTGTGAATTCAACTTTTGATTGATTTTCGACTGAGAAAGTAGTAATTTACATTTATTGAATGTTCTTCCAACAGTCAAAAAAAAGAACCCAAAGCTGGTGGATTCTGCACATTTGCGTATACGGGCACGCATACGGGCGCAGAGTCTTTAGGTCTGGTTCAAGGTGGGAAACAGACTTCAAGGAGAATCCATTGTGTTAAGGTGGTAAGCCTCTGAAAGCAAATGATGCACACAAGCGTAAAGTGTTAACCGTTTGGCAGTCTCTCACTCGTTAAATTTAATGGCAACTTTCCATGTCACCTGTAACTCTCAATAGCAAACTTAACACAATATAATCACTTCCATACTCTCGCCAATGCGTCGCTTTCCCACTTCCCAGCAACACCTTGGCACTGGAATTTTGTGACCAACAGTAAGAGCCTTTCAGACTTCACATCAAGAGAACAGCACTGTGGAATGCAGACTTAATTTCACTCAACTTATTTTTTACCATAGTGTAATAGTGTAAAGTGTGATGGAGATATACAATAATATAATATTCTGGCAGGGCTTCATATTGTGAAATGTGTGCAAAGGACAAATTCTGGTGAACTCTCCAACTTGTTTATACTGCCTAGTGTTAAAGGAATAGTCACCAAAATATGTCAATCCTTTCATCTTGTCATTCCAAACTACTTGTGCAAAAACACCAAAAATAAGATATTTTGAAAACCGTTGCTAACCAAACCACACTAGCCCCCATTGACTTCCATTCAATGAACACAAAACCACTTCTCAAAATATCTTCTTTTGTGTTTCAATCGACATCAGGAGTGAATAAATGATGACATATTTTTATTTAAGGGGCAAACTATCCCTTTAACTATCCCTTTACTGTTAAAAATAAGAAATCAAACTTTGCCAAAGGTTATTTTAGGACCCACTGTTGGTCTTTGATTGGTCAGCTTTGTAAATCCATGGGTGACCACATTTAATACAGTTCCTTTAAGAGAGCTGTTCAAAATTTACTTTCAACGATGTCTTTGTCGGGTCCTCAGAAGAGAATGAGATGGGACACGCTTCAATGAATTCAGCAGATTACCAGCCTTGAACTCAAGAGACACTTAAGGGCATCGGGCATTTCTATTTTGGTTAATAGTGTGATCTGTTTCAGATGCCAAACTGCAAAAGTCTTCCGAACCAAAGACAAATCATACATGACTCCTTCACTCCATCACAATCCTGAGGCATAAATACAAAATCTCTCTTGGAATCAAATCCATTCTGAGTGCATTTGCTGAAAATTTTCTGAAACCATAAAACCCAAGTACACCACAATGGTTGTACGGTTGAGATATACTAACAAACCCCTCCTCTGCTCGACCGAGAGCTGTTTATTTTTCAGAGGGATAAATTCACAGTGTGTGGTTTACAAAACTCACTTTAATAAGATGCCCGATGAAAGACGAGCGGAGGTAAGTGTTGAGGCAGGCCGGGGAGTTTTAGTCTGGATAAGGAGGGCCGTCGTGCCACCCATACAGAGCTAGAGACTGCGGTGAAAGTCATTACCTCCTCTTGACCTGCAAGCCAAAACATCTAGCAGCGGTGCGTCGAACACACCCCAGTGCATTCTGGGACAAATGTTAAGATCTGCTTTTTTGAATAAAAGCGTCTACCAAATGCAGGAATGTAAATGCAAAATAATAAATCCAACTTAAAAGCCGTAGCAAGCACATGCCAATGTGGACAGGTAACGTGACCAACGGTTTTGACAACGTGGTGGTTCACCGCTAGATGCCCAACGTCAACACAGGGTTGTACATGCTTTATTTTGCGGTTCTGGATGGATTGTGCATGTGCAAACAAA
This sequence comes from Triplophysa tibetana, assembly GCA_008369825.1. Lineage (NCBI taxonomy): Eukaryota > Metazoa > Chordata > Actinopteri > Cypriniformes > Nemacheilidae > Triplophysa > Triplophysa tibetana. The sequence goes on from CM017909.1 coordinate 19,420,115, forward strand.
ATCGCATGCCATCAGACAAGTGGGTGTATGTGTGTGCATACGAAAGGCGAAAGGGGTCGTACTCGAATCCTTTTCGCATCTCTTACACATGACCATGGGCGGCGGATCTAATTGCAACACTTCCTAGTGAGATATCACACATATGCACATGCATGCGAGCCTGGATATTTTAAGCAGGACCTTTTGGGGAGATGAAAGTAAATACAGTGCTGAGTCCATCATATCCCGATGCCACACCCAAAAGCGGCTCTGATTTCGAGCTCCTTCTAAAAACTCATCCGGATAAGCCTTCACTACACCTTTTGTGTATCAGTACCACTCACACTCATCGTGGAAGAGCAATTATTCGCTATTCAATGTTAATACTTTAATCTCTATTAGGTGACAAACAATATGAAACCGTATCATGATGTTGTTTCAAATGAGATTAGCCCATAGATTATCGTTCACTTTCAGCTGTTCCTTTTATGTGCCAACTGAAAAACAGTCGAAAAATACAGATATTTGGAGATGTTTGTAGGAGGCGATAGGCTCGAGTTTGAATCCCCCACCCCCCCCCCCCTACAATTACCAGTCCACAAACTCTACTGTCCTGTGAAATAGAGGCATAATAAGCCCCAAAATATAAAAATAAAAACTTTGGAGAGGTTTACACGACACTGTTCTAAACAAACAAAAATGATATGCATTTTACCTATTCATTTATGTTTTGGATGTTCGTTTACATAACAACAACATTTTGGGGGCATGAAAACAAAACACATTTGTGAGGCAAGTTTTAAAAGGCAAGTTAATAGAGCAAACACCGGTATCGACTGTCACCTCGAAACAAAGGAATTTTGTGAAAATGATGTTGTTGTATGCATGCATAATACGTGTTTCGTCATAGACGTGGACAGTACAGACATGCACAAATATTTAAGGAACTATTCCCAACTTTGTCGCCTGTACGCAAAAAAAAAAACACACAAGAATAAAATCTGTATCTAATAAATAATTGCCATTACAAAATTCAGCATTTCTTTAAATTCAGAAGTTCTGATGAGCAGTAAACAGGACGAAAAGAAACCTGGCTTTACTCAATCACTCCCAAACACACACCACACCTAGCTCAGATGTTTCCTGACCAGACCTGAGAAAGACTTTAAGACAATAAATCTTTAGGGTGATGAATCAAGGAGAGGAATTTGTTCCCTGACCCTCGACATCTTCTTAAAGGACTAAACGAGCAGAAGGAAACACACAAGCCCGACAAATAAAAGTTAAAGAGGTCTCGTGCCTTGTTAAAGTTACAGCGTGATGTCAAACAGGGCCTCGGTGAAGCTCTGTGATTGGTGGAAATAGGTGCTAACAGACAGTGGACTCGTATGGCGTGCAAGGACACCCAGCTCAGTCAACGGGTAATTAGGGCGACTTCACTCCGTTGGGAGATAGAGGATAGAGAAATAAAAGGAAGCATGTGTTTTCAGAGAAAGAAGAAAAATCATGACAAAATAGTAAGAGACCTCCTGCAGCGCTGGGTGCGTTTCTAATGTTTGACCAACAATACAGAGCAGCAATTCTCTGGCGGTAAGACTTTAGTGACCAGAAATGAAACTAAATTTTATTTAATTGAGTTGTGGATTTTCTCACAGTGACAACTTAACCAAACGGCAAAATAGTTGCTTACATCATCATCTCTCAAGGAAGCACATTTCTCTTATCCTACCTAACTTGCATAGATCATTAACAAACCATGACGTGTATATTTTCAGCAGAATTAGCATGCAAAATGGGTTAAAACAACAACAATTGTCAGCAAATGTTTGTCCAAACAATGGAAGACATGGGAGTATTCACTATGGCACATAATGTACTGTTTAGTTCACCCAAAAATAAAAATGCTTTCATCTCTTGCTCACTCTCGTGTCGTTGCAAACCCGTATGACTTTCTTTCCTCTGCAGAACACAAAAGAATATCTTTTGAAGAATCTCGGTAACCAACCAACATTGGTCCCCATTGTACGAACATTTCTCAAAATATCTTGTTTTGTGTTTCACAGAAAAAAAAGAGTCATGGTTGAAACTACATGAATTATGTCAGAAAGTTTATTTTGGGCTGAACTATGCCCTAAAAGGGATACTTCATCCAAAAATGAAAATTCTGTCATCCTTTACTCACAGTCGAGTTGATTCAAATCTGTATAAATGTCTTTGTTCTGGTGAACACAGAGAAAGATATTTGGAATAAAGCTTTTAACCAAACAGATCTAGACACCCGTTGACTACCATAGTAGGGAAAAAAAATGGTAGTCAATAGTGCCCCAAAACTGTTCTTCAAAATGTCTTCTATTATGTTCAATAGAACAAAGAAATTATAAAGTAATTTTTCCTACTTATGCTGTCAATGGGTGTTGAGATCTGTGTGGTTATAAGCATTATTCCTAATATCTTCTGCTGTGTTCACCATAACAAAGACATTTATACAGATTTGGAACTCGAAGGTGAGATGACAGAATTTTCATTTTTGGGTGAAATATCCCTTTAACATCCTCTCATCAGCGTTATTCCAGGAATCTCCTTTAGAGGGCAGCCTTCTATCCAAAAAGGTAAGACCTTTGAACCGACGTCTGTTGTGGAGACAGAAATACCTCTTCCTGTGATCCTGCCTGCCAGGACCGCTCAACACGCTTCAGGTTTCAGGTGGCAACCACAGCTTCTAAAATGAAAGGATCTCACCTTACCCATCGGTGCCTCTGTTGAGCCTTCTGCTGCACTGCTCACACAAACAAACAGAAATACACACTCACACGGACGCATGCTCGGGGCCCCAACACACACACACACACACACGCAGAACCTATAAACAGATGCTGATGAAGTCCCTCTTGTCCATTGACATCCATCTCTCGTTTCAGATGTTAACCCGCTTGCTTTTATAGAAAACGGGGATTTTATTAGCTGTAAAGAATTGTTACGTGTGTATAAGGAGATGATGGAAAAGCGAGACGGAGAAAAAAACAGACAGCAGTTCCCACCACTATCAAAATTATACTCAACTTACACAACTTGAGTACACAAACAGCCCAATAAAAGCTCATCACAAGCATCGACTCATTTTGCGATGAATGCTTTTTGTAATGATTGCAAAAATATTGGTTTTAACTGAATGCTGATCCCCAGCAGAATATTCAAAGCCTGCACAATGGATTCGGTACACTGACCAGTTGAGATATTGATCTGTCATCCTCTCATCCACATCACAATTTCAATTTACAAACAAGACTGTGACTAATTGATCACGGTTTCATTCAGGTTCCGCCCCATAGGCATGTTGTTGAGAGATGTTCTGGTGTTCTGGAGCACAACAGCTCAGTGTGCGACTGTCAGGTTCAGATGAACATACCTGGAGGACAGTTGCAGTCTTGTGTCACGTCTCTGGCCATACGCAATTTCGGCATGGCTTCATTCAGCCTCTGTCACGAGAAACACAAAACACATGTTCAGTCACAAAACGTAAATAAACAAAGAACTCACACACAACTCTAAAAACATTGGTCTTGGTTGTTTTAGCTTGGTTTGTTCCATTATTCTCCATTTTAAATATTTACACATTTATTTCCTAAATATTTTGCTTTTGATCTGAATACAATTTAATCGTATTGTTTTGATTTGAAATCAAATGTGAGTTTGATTTCTTAAATGTGAGTTCACATGAGTTCACATTTAAGAGATGAGTTACAAAGTATGAAAGGAATAATCATACTGGATTTGTAAAGTGAATTCAGATTTATTAGGACACTTTCATATTCATCATCACTATGTCAAAAAAGTGGCACAATCAACCTGAACTCAGGTTATTTTCAATATATTTTTGTTTACTGATCATACTTGTCCCATAAACACACCTGCTGCTGTACAGTATGCACACTTATAAATAAATCAAGATAGATTTTTATCTTGCTCAAAAACATTAATAAACGTCATCAAGACCAGATTTTTCCTTGGCATGCATACATCTAACAAAAAGCACATCATCAATAATTAAAGTATTGTGCTTTCATCAAAGCTTGCCTTAAATTATTTAATCGAGTTCTCACAAAGCTGAGACCACAGAAACTCCAAAAAAATCACATTGTTAAGTGAAACAAAATAAAATGCGCTTGCCTCTTGTAAGAGAGTTTCAAGAGAGCTCCTCAGATCCCGGCCGACAGATGATTCCTGACAGATGTCACTCAACTTTATCTCCAGCTCTTGCAGTCTGCCCTCCATTTGATGCGTTTTAAAACTCATCAGAAAACACACCGCGATTGAACTCAACGACAAGACGAAACACACTATGTTAGGAAAAGTCACTAAATAGCGCAAATAAACCGGCTTCGGCGCGCTTTGTTTTTCCACATTTCTACCCGCGCATTGATCCATGCTGAAATGCTGTCTGGTTACTTTCCGATAGTTTACTTGTATCGATCAGTTCTTGATCGATGAGACGTGGCTGTCAGACTGAGCAGCGGTGTCCAGAACACGGCTCTTTGAACGCAAGGGCTGTGTCTCCAAACCTCATGAGCAGCCTACCTAAGAGCGTCACGAGAGCGCGCAACGTTTCTGGCCGGTGATGCTTTGCGCACTTAGCAAAGCTCAAAACGCCTCGTGCGCCCCTAATGCCCCAAAATGCGAAGCGTTCTTCTGCATTCCTCGAATGTTTTGTAAGTAGGGGTCTCAATGGGTTTCGAAACACAGACCACTATAGTCTGCGTGGTGGGTGCGAGTCTATCAAGCGTGAGACCGGAGAGAGCCGAGAAGCAGATGCGAACAATCTGAGAGAAAACTTTCTCTGTTTATGCTTGTTTGTTGTTTTGTTAAAACCCGGCGCGCTTTATCCCGGTTGATATTAGGAATTTCGGGAGATTTGACATCTGATTTGTCCCACGTGCTCAAATCATGTTTGAACGGAAGAATAAAAAATAGACGAGAATCTTGGGTGACCAAGTTATAAGAGACATCACTAAAATTATGCCATTTTATTACTCTCGTTGGAAAGCTGACTTCACAAACACAAAATAGATATTTTTTTCAAAAAAATTTGCACTTTATGTGAGAATGAATGAAGTGAGGATGAAAAATGACGCAAGTTGTAAAATCTTTAAGGTCTTTAAACACTTCTGATCAATTGACATTAACATTGGGGTTTCTGGGGACCACCCGTCCCACTTTTCGTTGTAGCTCACAGCATTTTCACCTCTTGTCCCACACGTCGCATATTAAGAAAGTGTCCCGCTATTTCATCAGTAGCTTTTTAGTTGTCACATTAAGAAACACACTCTTTGATCCAAAACGCACATGACGCGTGTTTGCGCCATTGTTTATTTAACTGTTTAACAGCGCTGTGTCAAAAGCACCAACCCAGTGCACACAAGTGTCCAACGAGCTCCTACAAACGCAACTATTTATTAAAGCCTGACTTTTACTCATATATGAGAAGGCAGTGATTTCAGTCATCAAGAGTCTGCGACGTCTATCAGGAGATCGAGTGGCGGTCCTCTCATGTCAACTTGCCGAATAAGCAGCAAAACATCGTAAACTGTGTGGCTATGAAACCGTGTTTAGCTTATTCGAAGAAAAGTGATTTGCTAATCATGAAATGCATTATTTAAAAATACATTTTAAAAGATAAGCTCTTTTTCAATATTTGTTTGTTCCTTATTACTTTAGTTTTCTCTTTTTGAGAAGACCTTCAAAGTTTACAAAATGAAATCTCCGCTTCTGATCTGTGCTGAGAATTTAAAGCGACAGTGAACCTTAATTTGGGTGGTGGTCTGCCTACCTGTTACTCAAGATCAATCGTCATACAAACGTGATATTTCTGATTGACAGTGAATTTTTTCATCATAACAACCATTGAATAAGAAGAGTAACTAGAAAACCAAAACAAAATGTGTTTACATCTTAAAGCAAACGGACCAATTGAAAAAACATTTTGATGATTTCCTTCAGCATCAGACTGGAGCAGAACCAACGCTTGTAAAATGTTGTTATTTCCTACAAACAGCCCATTAATTAGTCACAAACAGAACTGGTCCAACTACTTAATCAGAGACCCACGAAAATGTCTTGACTATAAGCAAAATTTCACGCCATGTACCAGAGAAGTGATCTACCGCCCCCTATTGGTTTTAATTAGGACATGACACTTTAAAGTAGTATCAGGCATCACACATTTTTATTTAATATCATGAAAAACGAAAAATACATACAAATATCACTACAAATGTCAATATTAAGAAAACTAATAAATCTATGACATGATCACATGACACATTCGTTTCAACACAATAAACAATACTCAAAAACCTGAAGCTCATCCCCTATAGTTACACGTCTGAATATGTCATTTAATGCACTAACAACATGAATGTCAAATCACTGGAGAGCAACAGGTCCCATACACTCAACAGAAAAAAAGCACAATAAATATGAGCAATGAGAAGAGCAGCTTATCATCTGAATAGAGGACTGATGCAGTCGACTGAAACGGCCTCTCTCAGAGAGGAACTATGGCAGAGGAGACTGAGACCCAGCGCTGCTACTTGCTCTTTCTCAAACAGTCCAGAAACGGATGCTCGAGGGCTTCGCTTAGCGTGATCCGTTTTGTGACGTCGTATTCCAGCATCCTTTCGATGAGATCGAACAGCTGCTCGTGATCGGAGCTGCAGGAGGCCATGTATTGCTTAGGAAAGAAATTTGAATAAACATTTTTTTTAGATAAAGCCTTGAGGATCTCTTTGGAAAAGATGTAAAATTATGACTTTAATGATGAAAACTCACTCTCAAGGGCTTGCACTGTTTTCTGACATGACGGCCTGAGGAGCTGTGAACGTCCCAATCCAATTTGTCGTGATGAACATATCTGTGCTTCCTGCAGAGTGAACAATATGACAGTTCGTCTCTGCTTACATATGGCAGGAATCAAAGTTTAAAGTAATCTTGGTATTGTCTCCAATGTTACCTTGTTTTCTGAAGCATGTGGGTTGGTAAGGGGCCTAGCACACGCTCCATCATAGCTAGATGTTCTTTACTGTCATGTGTCTGAAAATTTCAAAAGCACAAACCAAAACATGTCAACATGTGATTTGTGTACACATATATTAATCATTTGTGCTTGAATTAATTGATCCTTTACATTGAAAAAGAAATTGACCTGGAATAGAGTTGATCCGAGATAATACTCTATAAGAATACACCCCACACTCCACACATCACAGGAATTACTCCAGCCCAAATCTGTTGGAACAGACAACTTCATTACACAATACTATCCTTACGAGTGTGTTTTTTTAATGTTCCTCAGAATGTCACAATTACAGCTGCTTACCCAGAATAACCTCTGGGGCTCTGTAATGCCGTGTGGACACAACAGATGTGTGGTGCTCGTGCTCGTAAGTTGCATTTCCAAAATCGACGACTTTCACATCAGGATTTTTCAGCGTTCTCTCATCCCTCCTCTGCAAATCAAAACCATACCAATATTAAAAATTGTGACACATGACTAAGAAACCTTGAATCAAGCCAACAACTCTCCTCACCATTTTAGAATTGTACTTTATGTTATACTCTGAATTGACAAAGAGGATGTTCTCTGGTTTCAGGTCCGTGTGCGTCAATTTATTCTTGTGAAGAACTGAAACAAAAACGAGATAAGCATAAGCTTAAGATTAAAAGAAAACACTGCGTAATTTGTTCGTTTCCTCAACAGGACAATCGTGGAGATCGATGACTCACATCTGACCGCTCTGATGATCTGGTAGGCCATGTGTCTGATGTGGTATATCGAGAAGGGCTGAAAGTTGTTTTCCTTCAGAAAATCATATGTGCTCAAGCCCAGGAGCTCAAAGGCGATGCACACATGCCCGTGGTGATCAAACCAGTCCAACATCCGCACACAGGCACTGGAAAAATAAAATACTCCATTGGTAATGTTGTCCGGATTTCTCCGCACCCAAGAGGCTTTAAATTTTAAGCTAGGTGTATTTCGTGACCCATCCATCTTATTTCTGTGTGTTTTCAGATCCACTTACTATCGTCTGTCACAGTCGATTGAGTTAATCTGTTCCAGCACCTCAACCTCAGACAGAGCTGCCTCACGATAGCGCTCATTGCTTTTGATGATTTTCAGAGCTATATGAGCCCCTCCGCTGTAATAGCAGACAGTGTTGTCATTAACACACAAACGTCCCTTTAAATGGATGTGTGATAAAGCAAAACACATAACATAGTTTGCTTATTTCGAGTTCATCGTAAACTTACTTTGAATGATCAATGCACTCCACCACTTTCCCGAACGCTCCCTCTCCGAGGGTGCACACAATCTCATCTAGGGATTTAAAGACAGACTGTTAGAGACGTAAAATTGACGTACTGACAACAGCCCTATCAGATTCGCTCTGAATTTTGGATCTATGAAAATAGAAAAATCAATACATAAATGATAAACAAAAGAGACAAATGCTATGCATCACACATCAGGATAAATTTAAGTGCTGTCAACTGCATTTATCAGGACCCAAAATTTAGCCTAAAACTATACTCGTGGTGTAAAGTTTGACCCCAGAACACAAAATAAGCAGTGAAAGAAATAAAGATACAGAAGAGATACAGAAAAGTGTGTATTCTATACATCTTTCTCTTAGCATGTCTCCACTGTGATAGATCAGGTGACCCTCCTCATCATCCTCAACACTCCTGGATCTTCTCCTGCGATGGTTCCTCTGTGGTTTCGGATCACCATCATCATCACCACCATCAAAAACCCATGAGAATCGGGGGGGGACCAGAACGCGGCATTCATTCATTCAGCGAGGGTAGAACGGAAGAGGGGGAAGTGATTCGGCCCATTCAGATACCCGCAGCAGCCAGGCCCGGCCACAGGGAGAAGCCAACGCAAATTCAGCCCGCGAGATACACACAGGGCCCACCACATCGTGTGTGTTACAGAAGAAAAACAATGGCAACATATTTTCAGATGAGATACTTTCTCAAACCATTAAGTAGACAGTTACAACAATTTATCAATAAAAAAAACATATAGAGTTAAACTCCACCTCCAGGATTGAGATGCCTTTAAACATTTTACATGCTGTTTTCCTGCTCTTTCAGACTTAATGTATACCCCTTCACAAACATATCTTAATATTAATGTCATTATTTATTCCAACATTTTGCTGTCATTCCTTCACACTGGGCACTAGGAACTCCAACAGGACATATAACGAAAAGGAAAGAGACAGAAAAGGTTGACAGTTGCCGTGGCAACGGGAGACAGGGGCATTGCTCATACCGAGTCAGAGTGACGACGTGACCGATGGTGTCCGCGCCTATGCTGACTGCTTCGCTGGCTGTTTCCAGTGGATTTGCTGTAATGGTGCCAGTCCCTGTCTCTCTCCCGGCCCCTGAGTTTGGATCTCTCCCGGCGTCGGTCATTACAGGCAGAACGGCTGTCCTCATCATGGTCTCTGTGCACATCTCTGACCTCTTTAACCTCCAGCTTTTGATTTGAGCTCCTGGTCTCCAGGCAATGCCTATGATGCAATGAGCCATTATAAATACAAAATGTTGGCTACATGGGGCTGAAAACCATTTACTGTCAACATGGAAGAGTGTTTTTGCACATTTCTGAGTAAAACAAATTATACTCAACGGAAACAGGTGAGTTGGGATGTTGTGCATTTGTTTACAAAACAATTTTTATAAAATATTTCAAAGAAGAATTTTGTTTCTTTGAAATAGCATGGAGAAAAGAATAATTTAAAAATAAATGTATGCGTTAATGGCGTTCAATAATATTCACATTTCGCGTTGACTTAAAAGGAAATGAACACAGAATAATATTAAAAACGACAAATGAGACTTTAATTCCTTTACATTATATTTAGGCACACGCAAGACACCAAGTATCTTCCAAAAAAACTTGAAAGACCTGTTTTAGACAACACTCTCTGCAAAGGTTTTTTAAATTTTTTATTGACACTAAAACAAACATAACATAAACACTTATAACAAGACATTCAAAAATAGGAACTTAAAAAAAGAACTTAACATTGAACTTAAACACTGCTATTGAATCTAATAGAAATCGCAGATTTTGCAGCAGAAAAAAAAGATTCTTAATAAATAACTGTGAAATAAGCTCTTTAATGCAAGTAGATCACACCCGATATAATGACTATTGCCCTATACTGTAACATCACATGAACATGAGGAATGACGACCCGATTTCATCCCAATGTAGAGAACTACTTATTTTGGTAGCCAATCAAGTCCTACCCCTAAACCTTATCCTCAAAAAATATATAATTTAATCACACACATACAGATGCGGTCAGTCTGGTTCCTTAGATTTAACTAAATCACATCTAAGTTACATAATAAAACAGTGTGTCTGTTAACTGTGTCAGAGATTCTTTACCCAAGTATGTGTGTGCGTCTACCATTACATCCATGTAGAATAGATTTAAGTTATACGTCATACAACATTAAATAATGCTGACGCGTGAGTGAAGTTCATAGAAGAAAATTATTAATTTTACTGCACGTGATGTTACAGCATATGGCAATGGCGATTCTCGGGTGTGATCGATTTGCATTAATGAGTTTTGTTTTCACAGTTAGTTCTTAAGATAATGCGATTTCCATTAAGCTCATTAGCAGTGTTTACGTTCAAAAACTCTAACATGGCCGACTTCCGGATTTATGACGACGCGTGAAAACCCTCCAAGGTCCAATGGTCAAAGAACACACGCGTCCACAGCAACGATTCTATAGACTGTAAATCTGTTTATTTTTAATACAAGACTTGATTCACTTGTAAGATATGACGTGTTTGTTTCTCACCCTTCGCTGTTCTTGCATTGATGGCGGTGCTGCTTTCTATACTTGTTTTCTCTCTCGCTGCTGTGCGAGTCTCTTTTATGTCTCTTTCTGTTCTCCACTCTCTCCTCCAAGCTTACCTCGGTGAGCCACGGAGAGCGCATTCTCTTCGACTGTTTCATCTAAAAAAAAAGGTTACTGTTACATTAAACACGCTCAATGTAACTGTCAAAAAACATATAACATTACATGACATGCAACAAGATGAACGAACGCAGCTAATTGGTGCTCGTGCTTCATAACACCTCGTGCATTCGCTAAGGCGTTAAAATAATACGTTTCAATAGAGTAAAATTAACTGCAAATCTGTTTCGTTTAGATAATACGTTGCGTTTATTTGGCGTTTAATTTGATGTCGAGTAACACAAGTTTCTTTTGTTCTTTCATCTTTTGCCGTGAGGTAACATTAACGTTAAAGCTGTGACGTTAGCGTGCTAAACATAAACGTCACACAAATCACCACACGGTGCAGTTACGTCAGTTAACATATAATGTGTATATTACCTTGAAAGTCTTGAGAAATGCTCAAAACAGTCGTTTATTTCTCGTCGATAAAGTCTCTCAATGTAGCGCAGATATTTCTGCTTTCTTTTGTGTCATTTAAAGGAGTTAAAATGGCGTCGACTCGCATCAGAACGTTCGAGAAATTGAAGGTGACGTCGCCCAAGCCAGCCCCGCGTGTGAAGCGCGCTCCCGACCGTGCAGTTTATATATTTACTGTAAACATGAAGTACACTACAAACTACATACATTCTACACGAGATCTTATATGTCATTTTATTATTTTGAAATATTATAGAGATATAAATACTAATGCAGATGTGTATACATTACCCTAGCAAGAGCATGTCATTAAAATGCTCTTCAAAATAAACGACATTTCCGTCAATAGTTTTTAAAGTATTTCCTACATATTTTTTATGTATGTGTTTGTTTATATGTTCTAGTAAACCGCATATCTGCAATCTAAATATGAAGTCTGTAAAGACATGTCTTCTTTTTATATTGTAACAAGATAGATTGTATGCATAATTTTATGCTTTGGTCTAACTGTACTGTATTTATGACTTTGACCGTCCCCGTACAATATGAAGAAAATAGTTTGTAACAAGCCCCACTTGTTATTGTTTACTTTATTTTATGTAATATATATGTCAGTCTGTCTTCCGTGTTCTGGAATTAAAATAGGAACGAACAAAATGTACTGCATGGGTATGCACGCTTGGCATGAGACGCTCTTTCATAACAGTTTACTTGTAATAAATAATACTGCCAGTAGGTGGCAATATGCGGTTCGAATCATCCATATCGCTTTAAGAAGAAGACATGTGGCCTTAAAAGATTTGCTTCCGGAATGCCACTTCCTTTTCCACTTGCCGTTCAGAGAGATAGGGAGGACTCGGTCCCCCGGTATAATCCAACGCCATCCACCTTTATAGGTGATACTTTGGTGCACCAAAATGACTGAGCAGATGACAGTAAGGGGTACCCTGAAGGGTCATAGCGGATGGGTCACCCAAATTGCCACCACACCCCAGTTTCCCGACATGATTTTGTCCGCGTCCCGGGGTAAGTGTCCGTAGAGCCGCGCTGGAACCCCACGAGCATCCGGATACACGAGTACGTTATATTAGACTGTCAAATGAAAATCGTGCATGATTGATAGTATATAGGCCGTGTAAGAGTAGTAAGCAATGAAGCCTACTGTTGAATTACAGTCAGTGGTGTGTATCACGTGTCACGTAGAGGTAAAACTATATAATTTGTCAATTTTTCAATACTGCATGTGTATTGTCTGTAACTGAGAGCTTAAATGTCAGAAATAAAAACCGTATGTTGTTCACTTCGCAGACAAGACCGTCATCATGTGGAAGCTGACCCGTGATGAGACCAACTATGGCATCCCCCAGCGTGCCATGAAGGGTCATTCTCACTTCGTGAGTGACGTTGCCATCTCATCCGATGGTCAGTTTGCCCTGTCTGGCTCCTGGGACGGCACCCTCCGACTGTGGGATCTGACAACGTAAGTTTCATGGGTGATCTTTGTGCTTTTAGGATGCACAGTTCACAGTAGAATTAAATTAGAAGCATAGTGGCCGAAGTAGTGATGAAACTTAAATGCAATCTGTGTCACTGTGACGATAAAGAGGCTGTTTCTGAACTTAAACCTCATCTTTTGACCCAGTGAAAGTGCTTCTGTATGTAAATGGCTCAAAAATGAAACCTGAACCTGTTGGTGAATCGAGTCATATTTGTCTCTCTCAGTGGCACCACGACCCGCCGTTTCGTCGGACACACCAAAGATGTTCTGAGCGTGGCTTTCTCTGCTGACAACCGTCAGATTGTGTCTGGATCCAGAGACAAGACCATCAAGCTATGGAACACCCTGGGAGTCTGCAAGTACACCATCCAGGTAGAACGGCACAGTTATTTCATCAGAATGTTATGAATGCCGTGGTCCCTTTATTGGGGAAGCTTTGGAAAGATTGTAAACCAGACTTGGGAACCTTGCAATTGAAATTCGATTCTGAAGCTTCTTGTATTTTACTTCTGACAGGATGACAGCCACAGTGAGTGGGTGTCCTGTGTGCGCTTCTCCCCAAACAGCAGCAACCCTATCATTGTGTCCTGCGGCTGGGACAAAATGGTCAAGGTGAGATTTATAAACGTGTAAACAATTAATTGGTTAACCATTCAATCGACTTCTTCAGGAACGGTGCACACGTGCCTCATACTTGATCCTGTTTTGCTCGGTTTAGTATGACGTAATAACTTTACCCAGTGATTATGCAAAATCACATGTTGTTCTGAGCTCCTGGGCTCTGATGACAAGTCCTGCAATTATGATGGGTTAAGGATTGAGTCATGAATCGTTTGAGTTCTTTTATCTTGGTTTTGACTCAAGTTCGTTTTGTTGTAGGTATGGAATCTTGCAAACTGCAAACTGAAGACCAACCACATTGGCCACACTGGATACCTAAACACAGTCTCCGTGTCGCCTGATGGATCTCTGTGTGCTTCTGGTGGAAAGGTGGGGTAATAGTTCTGTTCTTTTGAGGTGACGTGATAAGGTCCTTGTTAAAGAGATGATTAAACTTTTCATGCCATCTGTATCTATATGATGATAAAGAGGCTGTTTCTGATCGCATTGTTCCTTTAAAAATTTTAGATCCAAGGCATTAAGATAAGTTTTTCTAACTGTGATTGTTGTACCTACCATATAGGATGGACAGGCCATGCTATGGGACCTGAATGAGGGCAAGCACCTCTACACCCTGGATGGTGGTGATGTCATCAATGCCCTTAGCTTCAGCCCCAACCGCTACTGGCTCTGTGCCGCCACCGGACCCAGCATCAAAATCTGGGTAAGCTTGCATACATTCAAGTTGCGAGAGAACGATTAATATGTATGCCTACAAAATGATTTGTGTATCCCATATGTGACATTAATAAGATTCAAATACCTTCTGTACATCCCTATGATGATAAGAGGCGTTTCTGAGAACTTGACATCTAAAGTCACACATTATTGTATTGTCGAAGCCGAGCTGACTGTATTCCCTCAACAGGATCTGGAGGGCAAGATCATTGTCGATGAATTGAAGCAGGACATTATCACCACCAACAGCAAGGCTGAGCCGCCTCAGTGCACATCTCTAGCCTGGTCAGCTGATGGACAGGTACGTTACCTTCAATGAGCTTTACTCTTTAAATAGATTTCATCTTAAAACATTTTGGTTACCTGTAAATGCTGGATAGACCAGAACGCCCCCGTTGATTATACCCAATCACTTTATCATCTGAAAAGTCATGATGAGAGACCTGCAATTATGAGGGGGAGAGCAAAATGCATTAATTCAATTTATGGTCCAAAGCAGTGATTAATGATTTCTGTATCTTTTTGTTTGATCACAGACTCTATTTGCCGGCTACACTGACAACCTGATCAGAGTGTGGCAAGTGACCATCGGAACCAGATAAAAGTTTTTTTTTAATGTCTGAATAAAATATTTGACAGAAAAACGGCTTTTGTGGTTAATAAAGTGCTATAAACTAATGTAATTATGATGAATCCCAATGATTCAAAGAAACTTTAAACTCCTCATGAAGCCACAAGATGGCGCCTACGTCTACAGGCTTTGTCATTAGTGGTATCCTAGCAACCAGGACAACAGAACCCTGCACGAGCTACAGGCTCGATTTGAAGGACAAACATTTTTTACATTTATCGTGTGTTTTCTAATAAACTATTAGAGTTTTAAACTCCTTTTGTGAAAGGAGTTTGCGGCTGCCAGCTCCAGCCGTTAAAACGTAAACTAAAACTCTTTTAATAAAACGTGATGGCCAGCGATAGTCCTCAGAAACGTATATCTGCACCTCGTATCTTCGTTGAAAGAACTTTAGCTTTAATCAAACCAGATGCGGTCCATAAAGCTGATGAAATCGAGGACATCATTCTTAAATCTGGATTTACAATTTTGCAGGTAAAAGTAAATGGGCAACTAGATGCAGTGAATGTCATTCTTTGCAATATGCGTTAGCGGCACTGATGCTAAAATGTAGCCTAAGATACTTGAGTTGTTTCCTATGATTTGAATCCATTCAATTGATGTTTCAATTAACACAAATCAAGACAATTAAGCATATTCCTCATCAATTTGTATGTGATATCTTTAAAGCCACAACTGTGCTGGGGTCTTAAGCTAATGGTTGGCACTGATCAACATGGCATTTTATTCTAATATTAGATGCATGGCAAGGCAAAATATTTTTAATTTGCTATATAGTTGTATTCGTCATGTTTATTTTCTTATTTTAATGATTGTGTTTCTCTGTGTAACAGAAAAGAACGCTTCAGCTGAGTCCTGAGCAATGCAGTGACTTTTATGCTGAGCATTATGGCAAGCTGTATTTTCCCCATTTGACTGTGTTCATGAGCTCTGGATCAGTTGTTGCTTTAGCACTGGCCAGGAATCAGGCTATTGCCACCTGGAAAGCTATAATGGGACCAGTCAACAGTATAAAAGCTAGAGAGACACAGCCTGACTGGTAATGAAAGACATTTATGCAGATGGTTCCCTTTAAACCTTAATGGAAATTAATTGATGAAATAAACAGAAGTTAAATGTTACATTTTAAACACACTACACCATTTTTATGATTTATCTCAAATCAACCCCAAGTCTAAAGCTTTAATCGGTTATTTGGGTTACATTCAGAATTTACAATCTTGTCCGGTTTAAAAACACATTTTCCTATACAATACATGTAATGTTCATCTAACATGTTTTTTTTCTGCCTGCACATGAACTGTCATCATCAGTCTGAGAGCGAGATTTGGCACATGTGACCTTCGAAATGCTGTGCATGGCAGTGACTCTTTCTCTGCTGCTGAGAGAGAAATCAGGTTCATGTTTCCCAACTGTGAGTAGAATTAAATCCGTCCATCCCCACATGAATCCGTGATTTTCTTCCATGGATTTGACCTAAATGCATATGATAAATCTGATCAAATTAACTTTTTTGTTTTAGCTGTGATCGAACCCATTCCTATGGGAGATGCTTCAAAAGACTACCTAAGCCGATATGTCAACCCAACACTTCTCAATGGACTGACAGAGCTTTGCAAGAAGAAACCCGCGGATCCTTTTGTAAGTGTAATTCTTACAAAATACCAAATGGATCATGGGTAAAATGATAATCACAATTAATAAACACAATTGTTTTGTTACTTCAGAAATTTCGTTTTTTATTTCATTTCAGCATGTGTATTAGGCCTATACTTTACAGCCAATGAATTTGTTATAATTTGCTGCCACTGAACTTCTTCAACACTGTATTTCAAAACACGCAATCAATTATCTAAACACTTCACCACAAAAACATTTTGTGACCTTTGGAATGAAACCTTGCAACTCCGTTTTTGATTTTTTGTTTATAAATTATTGGTCACCCTTCATGTTTGCCTTTGGGTTTTGCAAAAAAGTATAAAAAAGTAGTAGAAATGCAGTGAAATACTGTTGTGTTTCCAGTTAGGTGGCAGTTTAACAGATACAAGCTATGCAATGATATTCTGATCTTATTTGGAGTTTTGTGCTTGCTTTTAAAAGATTAATAGCACAACGATTATGCTCAATTAATTGCGGGGAGCCTAAATTGTTATCACGGTTAAAATACGATTAATCGTGCATTCCTAATATAGAGTGCCGCTGAGATCACGCAAGATTTAAAAAGTTGTGACGTTGATATCAAGTGATCGTAATGTGTCTGTTTAAAGCCTTATGTTAGCTCTTTATTACTACTTTCGATTGTATTAAGGCTTCAAAAGTAACAAATTCTGAGTTCGTTTGTAAAGATATTTTACAGATATTTGTTGCGATCTTCCAAGTTTATGCGAAAAATGCATAGGCGTTCGGTCGAGGGAACCAGTGCAGCACTAATTTCTGATTGGCCTAAAAAAAATATGTCATCTCTGCAGTACTCTATAGAGAATGTGAAGCTGAAGTCAAAATGTTGCAGGTTGCAGTGCCGCCGCCATTTTGGGAGGATCATACTCCGCTGCTATTCTTGTTTCGATATGTACCGTTACTTGTTTTATTTGATGTATGGAGAAATCGAAAGTGAAAGAATCATTGGCTTTTCCTGAACGACTCTGCGTAATGTTATTGCAGCTTTTAACACAGCAAGACCGAACGACCATAGTTATATTTCCTAATCAAACAAGAAAAAACAAACACTGCTCTGAACGCACTAGTAGCGATCCTCCAAAGATGGACCCAACATTCAACACAGTGTGACAGAGCTTCACATTCTCTATTCCAATATATTATAGCTCTTCAAACAGTTATGCTCATTTTCTTTGTTTGATTAAAGTTACTATTTACTAATGTTTTTTGTACTGTATTCTTTTTCTATTGTACAGACCTGGCTTGCTGACTGGTTGATGGAAAATAACCCTAATAAACCCAAAATATCTGTTGAAGTAGGAATAAAGGAAGCAGCATGATTTACCAACAAGATTTACTGCATTCATGTGTTTCATGTATTACTGTCTTTGTAATTTGGTTACATTTTAATATTGTCTAAACTTTATCATAAAAATTAAAGTTTTTTAACCACCTTCATTTCACAAACACTTTTTGTTTATACCTTTTTATTATTCATACAAACATCATATGTAGAGTATATTTAAAACATAAGACAAAACTGTAAAGTTATTACAACCGTATAGATCCCGATTACATAATATCCAGCAACATCTCATTCTTCAAATTAAATCACATGTTTGCATTATTATAACACTGATTGATACAAACACATATACTTCACGCAACTGGTGTGTAAAATAAAGAACTGAATTAACGTTAAATAAGGCACGATTACATTTGTCTTCCAAAACAAATGTAAGAATTCAAATAATGCAATATTGCGTCTGCGACCTATTCAAACGATCTCTAATTGTGTTAAGTTTAACCGCAAACGTCTGTTTCTTACATTTTCGCCTCCGTCCGGTGGCTTTTAAAACATAATTTAAATTTTATTCACAACTTGTTTGTAAACCAAACAGGAACAAAGAGTTCTTCCCCCACTCAACACGAATGTTCATCAGAAGAAGCGCGTTTGGGGGAGGACTGCTGTGGCATGTGAACGATGCGTTTGATTGGCCGTCGGGATGATAGTCGTTTCAAGATATCCAATCAAATGCCCCCTAACTAAAATTCCTTTCTCTTCCATCCAGTAATATAAAACCAACCGCTGGTCGGCGCAATAAGGAAGGGCCCATACCGGAGTAAGCGTTCCACGGAGTATTTTCAAGACAACTTGCGGCTTTTACGGTAAAGTATTTACAACCTAATAATTAATACACCAGCGTCTGTTTTTTATTTAATCGCACTTGCGTTTATGCGATGGGAAAATGTTGTTTAGAGATTGTAATGCTGTAGATGCATCGACGAATTTACGCAAGAGAAAAGAAGCGGCATGGGCTACTGCCGAGCAACGCATGAGCTTTGTGCGGAACCGCACGTTACAAAATGTCAAAATTCTCTGTAAACGCAGATCTAATTTCGATATGATCGTAAAAGCGAACTGTTGGTTTTGAAACGCAATAAATTTTACGTTAGCGTGTTTACATTCTTGTGGCGTATGAGATTGCAACTGCCGCTGTTCAAAATGGTGGACATGTGCACAGCCTATCGCGTTACATAAGGCGCTCCCCTTCCTAACCATCTCCAACTCTTTACAGTTTTAGATTTTCACATTAACTACCACCATGTCAGAGGTCGAAAACCAATATATGGAGATGTCTGAGAACGGCCACGAGGGCGAAGAGGATTTAAACGGAGCCGAGCAGTATGAGGAGGGCAACGAAGACGAACAGGCCGGGGCAGAGGGAGACGCCGCTGACGAAACGGGGAACGACGAAGACCCTCAAAATGGTGCCACGGACGGCGGGCAGATCGATGCAAGCAAAGGAGAAGAAGATGCGGGGTATGTTAGACAAATGATTGTTTTAAATGCTCGGAGGTATAACCCTTTGTTCTTTTCTGTCTTTGTTGGCGCCATGTGTCGCTCGAAGGGGGATGGGTGCTGTAACGTTAGTCAATTGTGCACGAATCGGGGTCTTAAAAGCATTTTTTTCACCGTGGCGTAAAATATGTTCGTTGGATAAAATGTTTGTACAACACGTGTTTGTGACGCAAACCGCGCGGGTGTTGATGCATGTTCAATTATATTTATAGATATGATGTATTAGATGTTAAATGGAGATAAAGAGGAATCGTGAAATGTGTGCTACCACGCCCCCTCCTGGTCTTAACTGGTGTGTTCTTATTTTTTAGGAAAATGTTTGTGGGGGGACTCAGCTGGGACACTAGTAAAAAGGATCTTAAAGATTACTTCTCCAAATTTGGAGAGGTGACAGACTGCACTATCAAAATGGACCCCAACACTGGACGATCAAGGGGATTCGGGTTTATTCTTTTCAAAGAATCTGCTAGTGTAGATAAGGTAAGCTTTAAGACTCTGGAGATCTAGTCCCGTAAGGTTCTTGGGTCTGTGATGGCGAGCTGAAAGTTGAGTTTTTATTCCTTCTGCAGGTTTTAGAACAAAAAGAACACAGATTAGACGGAAGGCAGATCGACCCTAAGAAAGCGATGGCGATGAAAAAAGAACCAGTGAAGAAGATCTTTGTTGGCGGGTTGAACCCTGAAACTACAGAAGAGAGGATTCGGGAGTACTTTGATGCCTTTGGAGAGGTATGTTCATTTCTTATTTAGAAAGGTGACACCGCTGAAGTGTGAGATCAGTTGTCATTGTTAGGTTCTTGCACAAATTTGTGTTTTAATTTATTTATGTTGCCCCAGATCGAGACTATTGAGCTTCCAATGGACCCAAAGACGAATAAAAGGAGAGGATTTGTCTTCATAACATTTAAGGAAGAAGAACCCATCAAGAAGATTCTCGAAAAGAAATTTCACAACGTCAGCGGAACCAAGGACCCAAGTGGAAAAGAAGGCCTTGTGAGTTTCCATCGTCACCTTGAATGAACTCGTAGACGAACTCTATAATTTTTCCTCTCTGACATTAGTCAATCAGTTAATAGTTATATAAACTGCCTTAGTGCATTTTTGTTTTCATAGTGGGCATATTTTTCATTAAACAACATATTTTTTTGCACACTATGATAAATTGTGTCTCAATCATTGAAGTTGTGATTCTCAATCCCGTGTTTTTCTCTCTCTGTGTGACAGTGTGAGATTAAGATTGCGCAGCCTAAGGAGGTTTACCAGCAACAGCAGTATGGAGGAGGTCGCTTTGGGGGCAGAGGAAGGGGGCGCGGAGGTTAGTTCTGCTTAACACGTTTTTCTCTTCAATGTTTTTCCTCTAGTTTACAGTCGATTCATGTATTTAAGGTTTTGAATGACCGGATATGCCCTTATATTCCCCATGCGGGTCATGTGGTAGATGGCTTAGGTGGTTTTTAATCCATCTCTGAGAGATTTAACTAATCTCCGATGTAGTAAATCATATCCCTTCTAATGACTCTGCTTGCGTTGAGACTATGGCAAATCGCTTTAGATTCACAAAGCTAGATATCAGTTTTGTTTAAAATAATGAATCATGGTTTCGTTTTGTAGGCCAAGGTCAAAATTGGAATCAGGGCTACAATAACTACTGGAATCAAGGCTACGGTAACCAAGGCTACGGCTATGGTGGGCAGCAGGGTTATGGTGGATATGGCGGCTATGGCAACTACGACTATTCTGCAGGCTACTATGGCGGATACGGCAGCGGATATGACTACCGTAAGCACTGATTCTCCATGGGATCATCCCCACACCCCAGTTCCCCCGCTCCCCCCCCCCACATTGGGTTCTTG
This sequence comes from Triplophysa tibetana, assembly GCA_008369825.1. Taxonomy (NCBI): domain Eukaryota; kingdom Metazoa; phylum Chordata; class Actinopteri; order Cypriniformes; family Nemacheilidae; genus Triplophysa; species Triplophysa tibetana. The sequence continues at coordinate 19,441,398 of CM017909.1, forward strand.
TGAATACAGGGGCAATTTAAATTCCTTTTTCTGCTTCTCTCTTACCCCCATAGACCAGGGAAATACAAGCTATGGAAAAACTCCGAGACGTGGGGCTCACCAGAGTAGCTACAAGCCATACTGATCATGTGTAGTGCAGGTATGCATTTTTCTTCCCACCGTTTCATGGTAAGGTTAATTTGGTTGTCACTTACCATACTTTGAAATGCAATTCATCCCCATTTACCCATTTAGTTATAAGGCAGTCAGACCGTCCGTTTTGAGACTAGGACTAAAATCTTTAGAATTCTGTCAAACACCGATTCAGTAGGGTTGTAGTGCTATGCTAGGCCCCATCTCTTCATTTCATTTTATTTAATGCTTTATGTGTGTGGATTAAAGCAACTAAATGTGTTTTGTGTTTGTTTGGCAGGTCGCAAAACTACAGAACCGGAACCAGCGATCTGGTCGCAGTGAGCATTGGGGTCTTTTACTTTTGGAAGTTGGCAGAATCTGGACTTCTGCTTCATTTTGTACAGAAAACAAAGAACTGGGGGGAGCAAATGTCACTTCACTTTTGTTTTATAATTTTTTTTGTCCTTTTTACATTTCCAGAGATGGAAGTGTTATTTTTTTACTGTACTTTTTGGTACCTTTTGAATCTAATGTATTGTATGGTTGTATTTTACATCTTGGCTGTGTACCACATCTAGGCTCCGAGCTCTCAAACTGCTTTCAAAATAAAAGGTTTCGTTAATTTTTCCTTTTGGTGTTTTTAGATTATATATTTTTTTTCTTTGTCACCCGTACTATGTGTTGCAAAATTGCATGGCTTAAAGGTGAGATGAAAGGATGTTTTTTTTTCTTTTGAAGATTGTAAGCTTGTCCTTTAAAATCTGTTAGCGACAAGTTCTTAAGAAATTTGACTTTTTGTTTGTTCCTCTACTGCTTTTAAGGAAATTTTCTCCTGTCTTGTTAGATATTTAAAAGTGGCTTTAATAGTGATTAAACTATTACCTCAAAACATACACAGGTGACTGTAACAGGATTCTTAAAACACTGGAAATGCATTCCTCCAGTGTCTTGGACAAATTTCAAGAAATAAACATGATTTTTAAGATGTCTGTTGTATGTTTTATGCTTTGCTAACTTAGTGTGTTTGTGTAATTTGAATTCTTAACCTACACAGCAACAACCACAATAGCATTAAGAAATCGATTGTCTTAAGTACCAACAGTAAGCATGCAAGCACTAACATGACTTGTGTATAATGTTTCAAGGAACTAGGTCACTGCTGGACTACCAAGGCGTTTAGTCAGAATTTACACTTGAATTCGTGTTAGTGAGAGGAACAGCAAAGGTCGCTGGCTATTTACAGTTTACATCCAAAGCAGACAGTAATATTTGTGTTTCTTGTTTCAAATTTAACTTGTTGTAAAAGCATTGCAGTGCTTTTGTAAGACCTCTGATAGTTAAAGCAGCAGCATTGTTCTTTATTTTAAGTGCTCAAAATTATTTCTGTGAGAGTATCTCTTCTAAACTTGCTACTTTGCACCACAAAGATTATTAATTGGTTATAAATTGTGCAATTCACTGTAGCCAAATCTGAGCTTTTTGGTGCAAGAAAATATGGAGCAATGCCTTTAAAATTTCGGTGAAGGGGCTGTTCTCCAGCCTTATTATTAAAGAGGTCAATATACCTTTCATGAGCACTTAGAATATATATACATATACTAATTCATTTGGCAGATCATTTTATACAAAGCGACTTACAAGTAGGAGAGTATATAACATTGTATCAACACCCTAAAAATAATTGTTTACATGGCCAAGCTACTAGGAGGATTAAAGCTGGAGTAAGCAAGGGAGAGAATGAACAAGATTTTTTTTAATAGACACAAAACAGATTATATTATCAGCAATTTGAGTTGATTTTTGGAAGTTGTGCAGGCTGCTGAATGAGTGAAGGTTTTGCAAGAGACTGGGTGCTTCGCCGTGAAAGAACAACCAGACCGAAGATGACCTTGGCATGTAGACCTGGAGCAGTGAATTAAGGGGCGGTTACCTTTCTGAAGGATTTAGACTTGATGCAGCCGGCTACTGTCAGACTGTGAACTGAATGTAAGAGGAAGGGTCTTGACTGCATTGGTTTGAATGCCGATGTCGTATCAAAAATCGGTCTCCCCGTGAGATTATGACACCCGTGTTTTCCCCCACGAAGGTTAGGATTAGGTGAGGGCGGGCTTTAGATATAGGGACCAATCACAAAGCAGCATCCTAAGTGAATGAACCAATCAGAAGTAGGGGAGTCAAAATCTTACGAGGGGTTGAAATTCGGTAGTAGGGAACTGCAATAGCCACCACTAGCAGTTAAGAGGCATTCTGCGACAGGAACAGCCTGATTTTCCGGATATTGTAGTACAGGTACCTGCAAGTTCGAGGTGCAAGTACTGGTCGTCGAACATCGCCCCGAGGATCTATTGCAAGAAATGCAATATAATAACATAACTATGTCTTCCGAGGTATCAAAAGGTCTTACATAATCAAGCGTGCTGTTTTTATTATCTTAGAATGAGCTATTACTATATACATACACGAGGATCCCCTTACACGGAATTCACTATGTTGTTTCTACATTAGCCCTAAACAGACAAACTGCTCTTAAAGGGACAGTTCATCCAAAAATGAAAATGCTGTCAACCTTTACTCATCCTTATGTAATTTCATACATGCATAAATGACTTGTTCCAATGAACACAAAAAAGATATATGGAAGAATGTTTGTAATTTTCAGCTCCGGGACATCATTGACTACCATAGTAGGAAGAATAAAATTGTAGTCAAAGGTGCCCAAGAACTCTTTGTTTTCCTAAATTCTTCAAAATATCTCATGTGCTTAACATAACGTCTTTTTTTAATCCTATGATAGCGGATGATGTCCCAGAACTGAAAATTCCTCACATTCTTCCAAATATCTATCTCTGTGTTCAATGGAACAAAGCAATGTATGCAGGTTTGAAACAACATGAGGATGGGTAATTGATGACAGACTTTTCTTTTTTGGATTAACTATCCCTTAAAAGAGCGTGTTTCATAAATACGTTATTTCTCTTTGCAATTTAGCGAAAACAAGACATTTTTGCTTTTCTAAATTTCTCACACGAAACCTGTAAAACTAAATAGCATTCAATGCTCCAGCACAATGTTGCCAAAATAAAACAAAACAACAACATGTAAGTGTGTCATTTATTTAAATCAAAAAAATAAAACCTGAGGAAATCCAGGCAATTGAAACACCAGGGAAACCCTGAGGGCACATGCTGGTACATTTATCTTCTGATGTGCGATTTCAGCTGAAACACCATCTTCTGCTACAGACATTCATTTGGCGTCAAGTCGTCCCCTTACCAATAAACAATCATGTTTGCTCATATATTGCTCAAAAGGAAGAGATTTTGCCATGGTGTTGAACCTAACTCAAATGTAAGGCTACATTGTCTTATTAAAAAAAGTAGAAAGTACCATATGTACAATAAAGAGTTTTCAAAACGACGCCACTGACAAACAACCACTTTGTGTCCGGTAAACTGATATCAAATACTTTCAAACAAAAGAATAAAACACTCTTTGGGTGTTTAGCTCTTTAAAAAGCCATGTAATCTAGTAAATAGGTGACATCCGCTGATTGTGCAGGTAACGTCCCAGCACATTTTGAGGAATTCTCCACAGGAGGTAGATGAATGATTCAGATGTCCATCTCAAACTGGCTTTCATCAGCTAAAAAAATAAGGACACAATTTTAATCCGTTTCCAGGAAGCATTGGAACAGGGATGTCTCGCTATAAAATGCAAACAATTCATATTACCTGCCAGATTCTTTTCCTCCTCCAGTTCCTCTTTGAGATCCTGAAGTTTGGACATGGGATGGTGCGAAGGAACGGTTACCCCAGGAATCTGGGGCAAACAGCAGGGCGGGGTCCGGGCGATAGGAGAGTTTCTACAGTCGAGGAGGAACTTTCTGTCGTAAATGATCCGAGTTCCTGGAGGAGGGATGGGACATGTGTTATGCAGCCAATCACATGCTTACAAAAATATATTTACATTGTAGGCTGCAGGTGACAAAACAATTGCAGAAGAGTTTTTGTACATTTTGTACTAACACTTGAACAGACCAACTTAGCGCTGAAAAACAGACATAAATCCTTTCCCCCCAAAATTACTTAAAATTAAGAACGCATTAAGCCAACAGTAACGTTCACAACTACAAGTTGAAGCAAGGAAAAGATAAATCAACAGAATATTTTTAGTTAACGTTGTAAAGTGAATAAGGTAAATTTGTTCCTTTTAAAAAACTGAATGTGAACTCTGAAGTTTGACCTGTGCAGAAGTTACCATCCGTGTTGCTGTTGAAGCTATACTGTACTCAGCTCTACCAGTGACTGAAAAACATGTTATGCAACCTCTGCTATTCAGTTCAATTTGTTCTGGACAAAGGGGGGTGGGCAAGGGTGTGGACTGAGATGGTGACAGTGGTTGGATATACACAACGGTCACAACTGTGAACAGAGTAATGCAGTGATATCCAGCCCCCGTTTCAAGGGGAAGACCCCTTTTATTCGAATGCATGTTTTGCACACTTTACAATATTTTCTACAATGTTGTGTGAAATGTGTCCCGAACAAGTTCTCGCCCCATTTCACGAGATTCCTAGAATTATATTATAGTTTCCATACTGAGCGAACCCAACGAACCCACCATGTTATTCCTGAAATCCACAGCAGCTGTGTAGGAGGAGGGGTGTTTCTACGAATTTCCTTTCCTCTGCAAGGCGCTACAGTTACAGCCACATGCGTGAGATATTCATGCCACGGACAAAAGAAACGCGCGAGGGACCAAGCCCTTCATGAACTGGGCCGAGCGTTTGTTTTTCACAAGATTAGATTAATTTCAAGCATTGTTTTGTATTGCACATGTTTGGCAACGTGTCAATCGTAAAACCAGATAACCAGACATTCGGTAAAACATTAAGCAGTTAGATCATATCGTCGAAAACAGTTTGAGACTCGGTGCGCATAGTAAAAGGTTGCTTGTGGCAACTGGAAAGTGATATTGCGCGAGCCATGCTGCGTTACGCGCTGGAAAGAACACATCAACTGCGCTTTACACGATAAAATTCGTTGTGTTAACGTTTATACGTGTTACATTCAATCTTACCGTGTAGTGGGTAACAAAATAGAGTGGAGATAAAGAGCACATCGGCTTAAATCGCACAATGTTTCTCAAGTTTACGGTGGACGCACGTGCGTAATGGAGCGCCAGTGATAGCAGTTTGCACGGACGGTACACATCAGAATATTAGAAATAAATGACAAAACATGAATTGCTGTTTTAATGTTTATAAAATGATGCAAAGCTTCACATCCTTCACAATACAACATATACATCAATCATAAAAAGACAAATAACATACGCATCCACAAAACTCTCTAAAACACAAGCTCACCTCCTGGTGTGGTGGAGAATAGAGTTCCTCCGGGGGTTTGACTGTAGCAGTCCGGTAGTTGAGACCAGTCTTTGAGGTGCAGGACACGCGTGGGAATGGGACAGCTTTTGCTCTGCTGCGTGTCAGACATAGTGATCGAAATGTTGTGCAAACTCTTTACTACTAAATAAACCGACGCAAGGGCTCGGCGAGGCTCCTTCTGTCCAGCAACTTCAACGAAGTTTTAGCAACAAATAAATGCAAAGATATTTTTACAAGTTACAAGCAGTGCTAGTCTAGTGATACCAGAAGAAGAGAGACACTCTCTAGACCCAAGGCTGGAGGCGCAGTGGTGGAGAGAAACTAGAGGGGCTATTTAACAACAGCTCAGAGTACGTGACTCGCATCATGTGATAAACGAGACTTGAGCAACAACAAAAACAGGCCAGTGTAACATACAGGGTTGCCAGATCTTTGGTAAAGGAATGCGTTTCGTATTTGTGGAATAGTGGTTTGTGTATCATTTGTAGGTTTATTTTGATTTCGGTCGGTTTTATTTTAGTTTAAACTATGCCACTAAGGCATTTTCAATTAACTCATGAATTCATTTATTAGATAGATGGATGGTGTAATGCACGAGGGGATTTACAAGAGAGCATCAGCCGGGCGCAAATTACATAGGGTAAAAATAGACCTACACATTTACGAACACTTAAATAGTACACTATACAATATGTACAGACGTAATATCGCCCGATTACTTATTATTGGCTAGTCAATCTCACTGATAAATCGCAAGCGTCGTTAACTTAACGATACGCAAATAAATTAATGTTTTGTAAAATAAGCGTAAACAGCAACATTTTCATTTGTTGGTGTATTTTAGAAAATAATCACAATATTTAACATCATTCCACGTGGAAATCTAGGTGTGATTCATTTATTAGTGTTGTAGTGTCACACCGCAACAGCAGGGGGCAGCAACGCCACTGCGTTTCTGTAACCGCCTGAAATCAACGAGCTGCTTCTCGTGCATGTTCAGACGCGCGTCTCCTTCTTGACGTTTCCTGTTAGTAGACACATACAGTAAACATAATTAATAAAATTAAATGAGCATTATCTTTAAATTTGTTTTGTTAAGAGGCCGATACATGTCGCCGTGCTTCTGTTGATTAAACGAAGCGTCTCCAGGGGGTTTATCAGAAGGTATGTGGTTCAGCAAGCTCGCTAAGCTAGTTAACAGTTTCACTTTTATTTTCTTTACTTACATGAAAAATATTCTTGTATTTCTTTATTTAAATGAACCTATTTATTTTTTTATAGACACATTTTTAAATTAATTTGATTAAATGGTTTATTTCGTCTCGTTTAATTTAGCTTTTAGATAAAGCTTAACGTTATCTATATGATATATTGCATTGGATATTAAAAGTATTCTTAGATTTTAGTGTGTTATTTTTGTTAAAAACACTGTGTGTTGTATTAATATTACGTCTAGATGTTAAAACTGTAGGTTTTGTAGGCTTGGCATTTTTCTGTTGTGTCTATGAGGTGCTGTCAACAGATGACTGTCTGTAATACAATATTTGAGAATTGATTAAAATAGCATATAAATATATAGTGTAGTCCTTATATAATGTTTTGCTTTAAAAAAATATGTAGATATTTTCCTATTAAGCAGAATCATTTCCATTATGGCGGATGAAGAGGGGTTTGTGGTCCGGGTCAGAGGACTTCCCTGGTCTTGCTCTGTAGAGGAAGTTCACAGATTTTTCTCGGGTAAAAAAAAAACTTCTGCACAAATGTTGATGCATTTTCTCCAACCTTTCTTGCTTAATATTCTTATAATTTTGTCACAGAGTGCAAAATCGCAAACAACGGGACAAGCGTACATTTCACATATACAAGAGAAGGACGGCCGAGTGGAGAGGCGTTTGTTGAGTTTGAATCGGAAGAAGATCTTAAAATTGGCGTAAAGAAAGACCGTGAAACCATGGGCCACCGTTATGTAGAAGGTAAGCACCTGGTGTTGCCTTTGTCACAGACAGCCTTCAAGTCACCTTACACTAATACATTCATATGCGGTTGTAGTATTCAAATCCAATAGTGTTGAGATGGACTGGGTTTTAAAGCACACCGGACCGAATTGCCCAGACACAGGAGGAGATGGCCTGGTTAGGCTTCGAGGTCTGCCCTTCGGATGCAGCAAGGAGGAAATAGTCCAGTTTTTTGCAGGTATGTTCATTGATTAGTTTGAATCGTCCCATCCTCAAATTATTACAACGTGTCAGATATGCATTAGTTAGGCCTAGCTTACTGGACCGTTACTTGCAAATGTAGTTTTTCTGAACGAAGCTTTAAGCATTTCAATCATGAATAGATGGAATTTATATTGAAGCTTTGAAACTAAATCGAGAACAAAACCACAGGGACCAGTATGGGGTCACTTTCGGTTCTCACTTCATCCATCCCAGCTTATGAACAATAATGTGATATCATTATTTAGATTCTATTGCCTCTGCTGTTTGAGATTTTATTTGCATACCATAGACAGGCAAATCATTATGCACTTATTAGGGCTACAGAGGGTTAAGACAAATGATCAAAAGGATTTAAGTGTCCCTTTTTTCTTGCCTCTTTAACTTGAGCATACTTTGTATATCAAGGCCCCATGTTTATGTAGACATTTGACATAAAGAGAAACCCATAGAGAATTATGAAGTCTTGTTAATGGGCTTGTGATTTAATTTGTCCCCCACTGGGGTTATCTGTCCTTGGGTTGAAGGGTTGGAAATCGTGCCAAATGGGATAACATTGCCGGTGGACTTCCAGGGGAGGAGTACGGGGGAGGCCTTCGTGCAGTTTGCTTCACAGGATATAGCCGAAAAGGCTCTAAAGAAACACAAGGAAAGAATAGGGCACAGGTGGGGATGGCTGGTTGGTTGCCTGGATACATTGCTTTTCTTATGGTGTTCCCCTCACAAAATCATCCATTGCAGAATGGCCACACTTGACTCTACAGCAACCAATAGTGAGACATATGGCAGATGATTGATGACTTTTTTATCAAAACATCTACAAGAGAAGTAGCCTCAGAATTTCGCTGCAGGCCGCATTGTGCTCTTTTATTAGTGCTGAGCGGAGCATTGAGAATCGAACGATTTAGAGAAGAAAACAACTTGATGGCTAAATGTAATGTGGTAAATGTGATAGTTCACCCAAAAATGAAAATGATGTCCTCATTTACTCACCCTCTTTAAAACCTTTATGACTTTCTTTCTTCCGCAGAACACAAAAGAAGATATTTTGAACAAAGTTAGTAACCGAGCAGCTATAGATCTCATTCACTTCTATTATATGGACACAAAACCAATGCAAGTGAATGGGGTCCAGTTAACAAGATTTTTTAGATATCTTCTTTTGTGTTCTGCGGAAGAAAGTCATACAGGTATTTCAATGAAAAAAAGGTGAGTAAATGATGACAACATTTTTCTTTTTTGGGTGAACTATCACTTTAAAGCTCGTCTGGATTAGTCCCACGTGTCGCCAAATCGGCTACTAACATCCTTTTCCATTGACTACTAATTAATTCTTTCAGAACGATAAAAGTATTTGTTTATTTTGTTCAGGCATTTTCTTAGACAGGGACTGCTGCATCAAACAGAATTATAAAAATAGGGACTCGCTCTTTTATTTGTTTATCGGTCCAGTCTCGCTCCTTGCTCTTTGTCAGTTTAGCATGCTCACAGAGCAACAGTTCGTAAGGTTAAAAATAAAAACGGACCTTAAGAAAACATTCTGCCACATCAGTGCTAGACTTGAAACGCATAAAGATGATTAAAAACAAGCTGGCTTTTCATTGGCTAGAACCTTGTCACATGGGCACTCAGAACTTAAAGTAAGGCGAAGGAATCTATTGGTGTTTCTTTGGTTCTGAAGACTTCAAATCACGAGGATCCAGTTGAACAGGTAATGCTAAGTTACGACCTAACAGGCGAATGTGCTTTACTCTTTATTTCCTTCCACATGTGAGGCAGTCCAACAAAACCAGTCACAAAACGCCAGCTTTCGGGTGACCATAAGAAAAGTTCCACGTAATAAAGGGTTGAATGAATTTCAATATAAGGGTTCCGTTTTCTGTCTTTCTGTGTTCATTTTTCCGAAACGCTGACAGTAAATGTGTGCCCAGACTGATTCTGTGTAAGTGCGTCTATTACCAGTTTGGACAGCCCTTATTAATACTTCTCGTAGGAATGCATTTGTCTCACTGGTAGGACCTGGTGCCATCACTCTGGGTGTATATTCTTAGGTATATAGAGATCTTCAAGAGCAGCCGTGCTGAGGTACGCACACACTATGAGCCGCAGCGTAAGGTCATGGGCATGCAGAGACCGAGTCCTTACGACAGGCCGGGGAGCGGCCGTGGCTACAACAGCATGGGCCGAGGAGTCTCCTTTGAAAGAATGAGACGTGGAGGATACGGGGGAGGTAAGAACGTTTGTGGTCGAGTTTAATAAAACGTTTTTGAAAAACGTTCCCCATGATTTGTTGTGACATCAGCAAGTAAACAAAGTTATCTTGAGCAACACAATCAACACTAGTGTTTGATTGTCGACCGATTCCTTTCAGCACAAATGTGAGTTTTATAAACAAGCCTGTACCTTCATCTTACACTAGAGTGCTTACACTAGAGCAACACATATTCAAAAATAAAAATAAAGTTAGGTTGATCCAAAGATGTTTTATCTTCGATACAGTGGCCTTTGTCCTGCTCAGTGAAGGATTTAAGACTTCGAGACATCATTGTTTGTAAAACACAGCCCCTTTTAAACAACGCACAACACAAACAATAATGACTTGACATTGTTCCTGCGCAGATAAATCTTTGAATTTTGCTGTCTTCATCATGAGCATCAACCTCCTCTAGTGATAAAACTGTTTGCAGTTAAATCAACTAAACAGTGCAAAGCTTATCAGACGGAATGATTGTTTACCTTGTTTTTGTCCTGAGACGGCCGATATGGAGACGGAGGCTCGTCCTTTCAGAGCACGACGGGTCACTGTGTGCATATGAGAGGCCTTCCATACAGGGCCACTGAAACCGACATATACAATGTGAGTCAATGTGAACAAAACGTTTGTTTAAATGAACAGCATTTATGAATAGTTTATGTCTGTTATTTATCAGCCTTGATTTTATTCTTAGTTCTTCTCTCCACTGAACCCGGTGCGCGTTCATTTGGAGATCGGCCCCGACGGGCGAGTAACGGGCGAGGCGGATGTTGAGTTTGCTACCCATGAGGACGCCGTGGCAGCCATGTCCAAAGACAAAGCCAACATGCGTAAGTGATTTAGTAAGCGAAATAGTCCTATAGAAATATTCAAGAACACTTTATTGACTGCAAACACCAACAAGGTTACTTAAGTTGACCCTAAGCTTTCCAATCTGATTGGCAATAATATCAATTGTCGTGCAGAGCACCGTTACGTGGAGCTGTTTCTTAACTCAACATCAGGGAGCGGAAGTGGAGGATACGGAGGTCAAATGATGGGCGGTATGGGTTATACATGCTTCTCACTCCGTGAGACATTAGAAACATATAATTAGTGAATGTGCTCAGCAGTTACAATCCATAATAATGCATTACTGTTGATGTTCAGGAAACCAGTCGCCTTACGGACACAGCAGCCAGCAGATGAGCTCTGGCTACAGCGCTGGTTATGGTAACCAGAGTGGCATGGGCGGGTACAGCGACTACAGTGAGTCTCAGCTCTACCGTAGGTCTGCTAACCGGTCCCATGGCAAATCCTATCGCCCTTGGACCCCTAGGGGTAGCTGTTTGTAAAGCCAGATTAATAAGCCTTTCGTGTTATCCTGTTGTAGCCTATCAGGTAAATACAGTACTTCAATAACAATTAATATCATTTTTAATAAAACTTGTCTAACATTGACCTAAACATAGTATCTTTGTTGAAATACCTCAAATATAATAATTCATATGTACCATTTGACACTATTATGCAGTTCTGAGGTTTTATAATATGGGTTTCAAGTATCTCATTAGAGTATGAGGTCATGGGATTAAATAGGTTGTGCTGCTTAGAAATACAGAGAAATGTTTAATTGCAACGTTGAAGCTTCAGTTACATGTATGACTATGAGATGTATGATTTAAAAGACATTAATTGATCTGCTTTTCTTTTGAAGACTACATAGAACAATGAGGTATGAATGCTGTGTTGGGAATGTAGTCACGGTTTAAAAACTTATTTTGGCTGTCTGGGCATATTCACAATAAATAGACTTGCTTTTAAAGAATAGTTGTCACAGAATGCTAATATTATAGATACAACATTAAAACATTATCGATCAAAGTCATACATGCCACCAGTAAACCTCAGTTAATTCATGATTTTGCCATCAAGCACCACAGTCTCTAAAATGATATAGTCTGTAAAATGGCATTGAAATTGATTTAGGGGTCCAAGTAGTGTAGGATTTGACACATCCCTGTTATAGTTGTGGCTTCTTTCTGAACTCCCTGGTCCTAAAATGTGTATTTCTCCCTCCTGTCAGGTAATCAGGGCGGAATTGGCAGCAGTTACTATGGCGGAGGCAGCCGCGGATCCATGGGGATGAACGGCCTCACCAGCGGAATGGGAGGAGGGTGGGGGATGTAGCTTCTGGGTGATGGGCTGCTTCATAGCTGTAGAAAACCGATGTCCTTTCAGTTGTTTTCTTGTCGTTCTATGTTCTCTTACTTCGAAGACGGCTGTGTTTGCTGTTCTTTGTATTGTGCACAAGCAAGCTTCCTTTGCTCTTTTCTTCTTTTATTTTTGTAATGAGATTTATTTATGTTTAAGAGAAAGTGTTTATCCATGTTGCACACTGGACAGGTGCCTGTTTATCTGTTTTTATAGTGAAGAGATGATTGTTTTTCTTAAAAGGGGGTGACTGTGGGCAAACCTTATCAGAGCCTTCGGCACATGTTGACGTCTTTGCACATGGAGGTTTATCAGTGATTGTAGCATGTCATATTTCAAACTTCTCTTTCCATCAAAGGTGTTTTGCATGCACTCAAAGCTTCATTGTGGGAAAATATGATTTTTATTATTTTAAGGATTGGGTGGTAAATGAGTGTTATTTCATTTAGAAGCATGGTACTGTTGTTTGCCAGCATTTGTTCTTTTCTATGCATTGTACTGAACCTGTGTTTTGAGTGAAGTACATGGAGTGAACACACGTCTGATTCCTTGATTCTTTACTTGTGAATTAATACTTTGAGGCAGTGTTTATTAAATCATGTACAATTCTATACAATTTCCAGAAATTTTAAAGTTCATTACAGCTTTATGAACAGGAGACAAAGCATTCTCACTAGGTACAACATAGGAACTTGTCATACAATCTAAAATATACTTTTTGTATTCAGAGTGTAAAAAGTCACATAAAAAGTTTTATCTTTGATTAGTTTGAGTGAATTAATGTTAAAAAATTGAAAATATCTATCTGCCCTTCAGTTTTGCACACAGTTAATACCATCAAATATGGTATCCACTATAGTTTGGATTTTGATGAGAAGAACAATGTGTATGCAAATCGTTTACAAAACCATTCAGTTTATATTTTACAATAAGGCTGTAATTATTAACATTTAAAAAAGTTTTAACTAACATTCAGCAATATAGTTTTCAGCATTGAATAATCTTTGCTTATGTCAGTACAGATATTAATGTTTGTTCACTAATGTAATCAGTTACAATATTTGATTGTAAAAATGTATTGCTAAATGGTAAAATTAAAATGAACTTAGATCATGAAGATTTAAAAGTATTGGTCATTTTGAGTTTATGTAAGGTAATGCATTAACAAAATGTTAACGCACAAAACCTTATTGTAAAGTTGAGTCATTCTCTTGGGATTAACACATAATTAATTGAAAGAAGAATAGTTTTCTAAAAGATTTGCTTATTTTAATTTATTTACTAAATACTTATGCCACTGATTTTTAGTAACTGGTACCCCTTTTTTTGACCAATGAGAGCGCTGCTACCTCATGAGCTGGTGTTGTTTGTTACAAGTCTGACGTGCACAACCTGTGGATTAAATCTTTATAGTACACACATACACTGAAAATAAACACATATAATCTTGGCATAATTGCATTGAGTCTCCTTAAACAATCACGCAAAAACACATGCAGTAGACTTCAATACTCCCTAATCAGAATTTACAAAAGTTTACAAATATTGACAATATTTCAACAAGAGATCAAAAAAAGCATAGCGTATAAATCCTCTGCATCCACCCAAGGTGAACGCTTGAAAGGCTCAGATATGTTAGTTCTCTCCCTAAAATGGAGACTATCAATAAAATTCATTCTAATTTTACTGTTGTTATGGCCTAGAATTACCCTGCACAAAACTGCGTACAATTTGACAACAAGGTTTTAATCAAAGTCATAGTTAATGCATGACAGTGACAGTTAATCAAAAACTACCAAAACATATGTGTAGCTCTACACGCACACGATCAGTGGATGTGAGTGTCGTCAGGAGCCGATGGAGCTCCGCTGGAGCAGAAGAGAATGACAGACGTCACAGACGCGGACTGGTTTGGGGTACGAGGACAGGGCGAGCTCATTACTGGAGCAAAGGTTGCAGTAGATGTCTCCACAGTTCCTGCAATGGTGCTGCAAAAGAGAACGAGAGATAAGTAACTGAGCAAGAGGGAAATGTCACGTGAAATAGAGCAAAAACCATAATCACAATTAATTTAGCCAATACTGATTTCTTATTTTTTTACTCATTGACTTGTGAAAAAAAACAACTAATAAAAATAAGCACTGCACAGTAATCGTCTCACTTGATTTTGTTTTCAAATTGTTGGAAGCCAAAATTGACTATTCCCATCAAATTTACAGTGCTTGGGGAAGCGTTACTTACTTTCCTCCGGGAGATCGAAAACTCTTTCAGGCATTGTTTACAATTTGTGGCTTCGTCGTCCTTTAGCCAGGCATGACCCTGAAAAACATCCAGAAAACAAAATTCTGGATCTCAATACTCATATAAAGGATAAGACTTGTTTCTTTCACTACTGTCATGTAATGCAACTAGACTACAAAAGTCATAAAATTATACCTTGTGTTTAATTATCTGCATAAAAACAAAATAAAGTTGCTTCCATTTTCAAGCAGTTTTTCACACCCACAATTTGCCTCCAGATTTTAGGTGTACATTTTCATTTTTATTAACTCAGTAAATATTTATTCATGGCATTAAATAGACGGTTTCATCGAATGCATGCGTCTGGCCTGAAATTAACTTCTGGTCTGTATTTGCGGCTAATAATTTAACTATTTATATTAATATTATCTAAATTTCGGCCTATATTAATTTAAAAAATAAACAATTTGTTTTATGGGTCTGGTAATTTTGTCGCATTGAAGTTTAGCCAAGTAACGGTTCTTCAACTGGTAACCCAAAATAATACTGTCTAGACGTACTTTTATTTTCTAGCTGATGTAATTTACCTGTTATTTATTTTGCTTGTTAGCAGAAATAATCTACAGGGACTCTATTCTTTGTGGATTTGTACCGCTATCTAAGTTTGGTCCACGTAAGCGTGAATGCGCAGTAACGTTTGTTTATGATGATGCTTTGAAACCGTCTATACATTGGATTTCCTCTCCCTTCAAACAGTTTATCTAAATTAAAAAGAATCATCGAAACCAAATGTTGTTTATAGCCAAGCAACAATAAAAATGTGGCTGATTTGAACTGAATGTTCCTTAAATGCTCCTGTACCTTCAAGGCATTGTTGACTTCTTTAAAGTCCTCCATCTTTAGTTTGGACCTAAAAGAAGGATTTCAATGTGAAATTTCAAATGTGACATTAGAGTACTACAGGTTTGGAGATGATGATGATGATGATGATGATGAAAGAGGCCCTTACTGGCTAAGATGAAGGCCCATTTCCTGCAGGGCCTTTTCCTGCTCCTCACAGAGCTGATGAAGCTGTTTCTTCTCCTCACGAAGTTCAAGCAGTTCCTGCAGAAAGACGAAGATCAAACTTCTAACTGATAAACTTCATATCAACAACTTGCTCTCGTTTAGATCTTTTCTTCTTCTAAAGCATTTATTGAGTGCATCCCACCGTCTGCAGGCCTTGCAGCTGCTGCAGCTGTGTGCGCAGCTCTGCGCTGTTGTCCTGTTCTCTCTGCAGCTCTCTCTGCAGCTTCTGTCGCTGTTCCTTCTCATTGCTCAGCTCAGACTCCAGTCCCGCCCTGCAGGGAAAAAGAAACACCAGCTGTAAGCCCCGTAGAGCAGATAAGCGAGGAATTATCACGGTGAAAGTGAAAAGGGCTTATGGAGTCCAGAGCTAACCTGAGCGTGTCCAGGTCACCGAGACGCTTCTGCAGAGCGTTTACTTTCCCTTTCATCTCTGCTTTCAGCTCGCTTTGGCTTTCGTCTGTGCTTTTGCGCACATTCTCTGAATTTTCAAGCCTGTAGAGGAAGCACACAGAGAGGATTTGCATACGGTAAGATTTGAAGTCCGTGAGAAATCAAAATTGAAGGTTTATGGCTTTTAGTATAAACAATGCAAAAAAACAGCCACTTGTTCAAACATTTACGATTTTTTATATATCAAACTATGACATGTTATCAAATTGCTACCACATACATATATGACCCAGGACAACAAAACCGGTCTTGTGGGTCAATTTTTCAAAATCGAGATGTTCACACACTAGCTGAAAGCTCAATAAATAAGCCATTGATGTATTATTTGTAAAGATCTGTCAATATTAGGCCGAGATACAACGATTTAAATCTTGGGAAGGGTGCAAAAAATGTAAATACTGAGAAAAAATTGTCCAAATGAAGTCCTAAGCACATTATATTACTCACAAAAATTAAGTTCTGGTATATTTATGGTAGGACATTTACAAAATATTTTTTGCATGAAAGAAAAATTGATAATTTGGACCAATAGAATGTTTTGTTGGCTATTGCCAAATAAATTCCCATGCTACTTAAGACTGGTTTTGTGATCCAAGGTCACATATCATCTTTACGACGAGGTATGACTATCACCTCTGCTCCAGTTCTTTCATGACCGCCTCCATCTGAATCATCTTTTTGTCAAGTAGTAGCATCTCCTCCTCTTTTTTCTGTGACACTCGATCCGACTCCTGATGGGTTCAACCAGATTTAATAGGTTTAAAATGGTTCCACGTAAACTAATAAAAAGTAGACTGTTATGTGCGGTACCTGTGCCTTGTTGAACATCTGTAGGTTAAGTTTCTTGACCTGATCCAGCTGCTGTCTCAGCGCAACCAGCGTGTCCTGTTTCTCATGAGTGTCCTTTTCCAGAAGCTTCATGGCCACGTCCATTTCCTGCTTCAGACCTCCCTGTAGTTCCAGCTCCTTCTGCAGCTCCTGATTGGTCAAAGCGTGTAGGCGTTTTTTGCCATTGGTTCCTCACAATGCAGTCATTGTTGTTACAACGATTGGTGTTCAGTCTCACCTGCCGGATTCGTTTCTCCTCCTTATACTGCTTCCAAACAACATTGTACATTTCATCCAAACCCTGCCGCGTCTGCCGATATGTCTCCAACTCCACCTGACTGTCCTGAAGAGACACCTTAAAAACAGAAATTGTATTGCTCAGGTTGCTCTTTCAAAGCTCTTAGTTGTGTTGTAGGTATTAACACAATTCTCAGATATTTCTCTTAATCTGCTTGATAATCAAAACAAATGAGACAATTATGAGTAAATGTAGACTTTAGAAATTTGATTAATTTACTGAGAAATGTTTGACTTCATTTTAAAATCTTCTATGCATATTGGTTTGTGATTGCAGACTTTACAAATCTGAGCTCAGTTTGAGACAATGTTGAAATTTCTTCTGAAGCTCTAATGGACACATTTCTGAAACCTCGGTCTTGTTTTCTCAGGAGAAATATCTGAGACACAGATCTAAGACCTAAGCAAACATTTCCGTTTGCTTTTCTTTCAATCTTGGAGAAATAATTGAGAAATGAAAGAGATCTCATCCTCATTCAAGTCAAACACAATTATTTCACCTCCAAAACATTCCCGGCATTGATCTCACTAAACCAAAGTGAGAAACTTAATCCCGATGTGTGATTCTTTAGCGAGGTAGTGTTTAACAGGCTTTTTCTACTAAATGTTGCAAGGGAGAAACAAATGTGAAAGCGCAGAGATTTTACCTCCTCTTTCCTCTGACTGTTCTGGAGAATATTTGCATTTTCCTCTTGAAGCTGTTCCCGTTCCTCACGCAGAGCGTTGATTCTGTCTGTGGCAGCTGTGAGCTGAACAGAGACACCAACGTCACATCACACGGTATTGCTATGATGTCCTAATAAAATGCCTCCATGCAGATTGAGTTTGAACATCCTGACCTCCTCAACGAGTTTGCCGTTGGTCTTCTCCAGCGAGTCCATCTTGGCCTGAAGATCCGTCACCGTGCAGCTGAGATGGCGGTTCAGCTCTTCAATGTAATGTTTCTGGTCAAGGACGGCTGTCATTTTTGTATCACTGTTTGCCATAAAAGAGTGAAAATATTCAAGATTATGAAACATCCATAATATTTTTATTATCTGTAATAAATATCTGATTAATCGTGTTATAAAATTCCTTGAAATTCCGGCTGAGCAATTTATGCTTCAATCATTCACATTTTATTCGTACATTTCGTTTCACAATCAAATCAGACTATTTGTTTATTATTTACCAAACGATCATAAATCATAATAATTACTATGTCAGAAAGATCTTTACTCACTCTTGTTTGGTCTCAGTGGCTTGTGGATCTTTCAGGTACAATGAGAAATCAATGACACACACCTGTATCAATGAGAAGACAGTGTTGTTCATAGCCTGTCACATTGCTGTCAAAGTTTCTGTGATGGCACACGTCACCTGAGAATCCAGATCTTCTCCTTTCACACACAGATTGGCATCGATCACATTGAGACCCACCAGCATGCCCACAATCACGACCCCTTCCTCTTCCATTATAAGAGAGCCGGCCTCATAAAACTCTCTAAAAAGAGAAAAGTGACTTCAGCACACATCTTCAATTCATTCTAGTTGGTATTAAATAAATACACCCTAAAAATAAGGGGATGCGCTCTCACCCAAGAAGTTCTCGCCTATTAATAAGGACTTTCATGTAGTCTGCGATTTTTTTCTGCATGAGAGCCAAATGCATCCACGCTCGAGCTCGTCCGAGTCCTGTCCTACAAACAAACAAGCAGAAAACCTCATAAACATCCCAAAACAATTCTGCTCTCCGCTTCAAATATGACGTTAGGTTGAAGAGACGCCTACTTGAGTCCGGGCATATCCCGCACACTGGTGGCGATGTCAGCCGACTCCGGGCAAAGCTTCTCTATCGACTCCAATGGAGCCCAGATAGATTTATTCTGACCGATGAAAGATTTCCTTGCTGCTAGGAGAACAACAGGAACCGTTAGAATTCACCCATAAATGAATCAAGCGCCAAATCTACTTTAACTCGCACCTTTCAAACCATGTTTAAGGCAGTGCTCCAGAACCACAAAGAACTGCTGCAGGGGTGGATAATCCGAATCGAGCGTCCGTCCGAGACTGAGGGAAGACTGGATGAGAACCTTAACGCTGAGCTTCATCATGCTGAGGAGGTTTGACCTCTCCACTGCCATGTGATCCTTCATACCTGAACAGATCCAAAAACACTGTCACTCAACAGTAACACAGGTAAGATCACTTCCTGCGGCATCTGAGGCCAATGTGATCACAGTTCAAACTCAAAGGGGAACATGAGCGGAAGCGGAAGTTCCTGCAGGAGAATGTTTATTTGTAGAAGCAGGAAGCAGGTGCACGGTCTTCATATCCTCTGAACGCATCAAAGACGGAAAACACAATCATGTGCATTTGATTACATAAACCATAAAAGGAGAAGTGACACATGTTGGTTATAGAAAAAAAAAACGTCTTCCGGACAAGTTAGTAGAGCTGAGATACAGGCAGGCACTGCTCTACACTAGGGATAAAAAAACACAAGGAATTACTCGAAGAACAGTCATTTCACACACAAAATAATGAAAATAATGGATAGTTTAAAGCGCACTAAATGGCTATTAAACCTTGATTAATGTTCATACGAAATAAACAATGTATTACTGACACGTGTCCCAAACGCATTTTCATAGTATCGTTTATCAACGCTGTTGCTAATTTGTGATATTTGTAACACGATAAGCAGATAAACTCAAGATTTCTTTCCGCAAATGTCAGCATGTTTGACAGGTGTCATACCCGCTGGTTTGACGTGATCCGAGGTGTGTTGTTGTGTTCCAGCGCTGTAGTTATTTACACTGCTCAGCGTCTCCGTCGCTTTACGAGCAAACGAAAATATGGGCGCCGACCACGAGCTGTCTGCCGGTTTGTCCTTCCGCACCTCGTCGGTACCGTTGGCCACTTCATCTTGTCCAGGTGCCGTTGTCTCCGGTACTTCTTCTTTTGCAGGAGAGTCTTCGCTCACAACTTTAGTGTTTGCATCCTCGTCCGCCATGTTTACTTGTCAAACATGTGACTCCAGAACAGAGCAATCGAATTTCGAGGATCGGCGTGGATTAATCGATTGACGAGGATGAATGTTTTGCGCGCACAAAAGCAACCATTCAAGCAGGACGAAAATAAAAATATAAAAGGAAAACATTTCATTGAGAGACAAGATAAAAATATATATTTGTTCAGCATGAAGTCATTTGTACACCTTGTAGGCTACTAGCAGATCTTATAAATTATTGAATCTCTGCGCAATGTTTTCAGTCTCCACTAGATGTCGCTAGGTTTATTATTTTGAGGCTGTGTTCAATGTTTTCCAATTTACATCTTAATCTAGGGAAAGATATGTCTGATCAAAGTTGTTCTTAGGACGAGACTTGATTAAAAATAGTTGATATCTATATGTAAGATCTCGATTGTCAAATGTCACTATAGGTGTGATAAAGAGCGCGTGCAGGTGAAGTTAAGGATGTGAACGATTGTGGCAGATAAGGTAACATGAATTAGTCTCAACTGTGTCAATGACCATTCATTCACAAAACTATTACATTTGAAGTGTACTGTTAACATTTTTGATTAGAGATGAATTCTGTAAAAAGTTGAAATTGCGTACATTATTTTGCCATGACTTGTTAATTATTTCGTTTTCGGTGTGCAGACTTAAATTGTTTGTCTTTTATAATTTTAGTCAAGCCTACTTATTTAGCCCGAACTGATTTATTTGCTTAAATACAAAAGTAAAACGTTTGACTTTGACTAGAATAATTTCCTTGTAACTTACATTTCTGGCGAATCAACAAAAGTATATTATACTTCACTTATAATAGTTCTGTGTTTCTTTGTTACACCTCAAATATTAAGCACTCCAAAAAAAAGTTTTATACAATTTTATACAATTTTAAGTACCTCATCTATATTTACCGCAAGAAAAAGATTAACTTAACAAACCAACCGCTCGCAAGTTTAGTGACACGCAGCTAGTGGGCGTGGTCACTGTTGTATTTAAATGAGAGCGACTGAGACGGCGCTGATTTTCTAACCTTCCAGCGTGACAGACGCGTTCAAAGTCAAAGCGACGAATAAACTCTCACTGTGGACATTAACGGAATTAACGTAACGTGTCGGGAAGGATTTTATTTTTAACAAACGCATCGATTAAAGTCATTACCACAAGGGAAAATATGGAGTTTTCGATAAGTTTGCGACTTTTCGTCGTTGCCCTTGGTGAGTATTTATGACTGTCTGCGTCTCGCTTCTGAAGTCTCACAGCTTTTATATCTTTACATGAATGTAACGTGACATTTAAAGTTCTTGATAATATTTTATGGGCTAATAAACCATGTTTATCTTTCATTTGTATATTTTAAAACGAACTTCCCCTCCTCCGAAACGGTGTAACTTACATTTTGCCGCGAGTACCTATTTTCGGTGGACACACAATGTCACTCGCTGTTTTAGGAATATTCTGGGATATATTTATTTTTGACCCATGAGTTCATTTGTTAGCTCACTGTCTGTGCATGCAGAAGTTTTGTAAATGAAGTATCCCAGCACCCTCTAGGGGTGTTAGGTAATGCTGAGAATCTATTATTAGTTTTAAACATGCTTGTATGTATGTATGTCAGCCAAATAACATCAGAAGTATTTTATTCAGCTCTATGGTCACCTTCAACATGAAACCAGAACCTTGTTCATTCTTATGAAACTGCATAAACTAGCTCAAGACCAGTTGAACTACATACATCCAGTCTATAACAGATAAACTGTTACATTGAATTTTAAAAGGTACTCTTTTCTTTACAGCGGCTGTCACATGGGTGAGCGGTGCGTCCATTGAGATGTTTGAGAGCGAGAGTCCTGCACAGACAGCTGTGATAGACCTTCTGGAGGTGTTTAATGAACGGAGATCTTCTGAGGAACGCAAGCAAGTGGAGTATGAGGAGGATGAGTACGAGTATGACTATGACGGAGAGGACGACGACGAGTTTTCTGGGGATTATAGCGTTCCTTTGGGTAACTAAAGATTTAATTTTTAAACCAAAGCATTGTTGTGATTCCGACTTGAGATACACAGAGTATCCGTTACCTTATGATTGATTTGACATGTTTCTTTTTCACCCAAACAGTTGCGTTTTCAAGCAAGCCGAAAGATCCCAGTACGGTGTTGGAAGCAGAAATACTTGATGGCTCGAGGAGGAAGGGTTTAGGAAGGAAGAAAGGAAAAGGAAAGGGAAAAGGAAAGAAGAAAAATCCGTGTATGGTAAAATACAAAGACTTTTGCATCCACGGAAGTTGCAAGTACCTGAGGGACATAAAAGGACCCTCGTGCATGTAAGTTTGAGCCGTTTGTCGTGTGATTTTCTTATATTTTATGCGCATCGCATTTGGCTATTTTACGTTTGTACTGACCGTGTGACGCGCCAATTCTGTCCAGATGTGATCCGGGCTACTCTGGGGAGAGATGTCACAGTTTCTCCTTGGAAGTTAGGACGGAAGAGAGCGGGTACAACCGCACGACGGCGCTGGCTGTGGTGGCCGTGGTTCTTTCTACTCTATGTCTCACCGTCATTGGACTCCTACTAGCTCTCAGGTTGGTTTTCGTCCGTGTTTTTATAACCGCTTGTATTGTTAAATGTTGTTTTTGGGGCAGTAGACTGAGACCTTTTTCTCATCACCTAGGTTTCACAAGCGAGGAGCTTATAATGTAGAAAGTGAGGAGAAAATTAAACTGGGAGCTGCGCCTCACCACTAAGAGAGAGCGGTAAGTGAATAGCATCTCACGATTGTCCCATAAACTCATCTAGAGTGGTTCAACAAAGTCGCTTGACATTTGGCCTTTTTAATTCCAGGGCGACTGTGTGGAAATTCTACCTCAAAATAAAGTGGCAAAGTTGATGTTGTGATGAACACGCAGCATGCTGGAGAACAGGGTTGAGTGATACCGTTTGTTTGGAAGGAGTCAAAAGTAAAGCCCGATCTTTAGCTCAATACCTGCCACAAACTGGAACCCTGGCAGACCTGATGGTTCTCGAAAAGGCTCTGAGCTGGCCGGACATTTTAGATCGATGCATAAAAATGAACTGCCCAGGGTTAGGCATGTAGTGTGGGTTTTTGGAGGCGACGCGAATCTTGTCCCGAAATAAGTATTCTTATAAGCATTTGTGTTGTCTTGTGAACTCCGTTTAACTGTCTGGCAATGCTTTAATTTATTTATTTATGTACATATTAACATATTTATTTGCATTTGAATGTCCTAATGCACTGCCGTTATTTTTGAAAGTCTCCGTTTCTTGTTTTATGTGTATGTTAAACTTTATTTATTAAAAAACGCAATATTCTTAAGTAATATTCAAGAGTACTGAACATTATTAAACAGAAAATCTAAATTCTAGTATAAATATGCAAATCCTTTTGATATTTTTAATGCATTTAATGAAGATGTTTGGCAACAAACTTATTATTTTAATCTCCAGGACAGTGTTAGAATGTATTTCCAGCAAATGTTAAGTCATATTTCAAGCTCAATTTTTCTTTGGTTTATAATAGAGAAAAAATTAATTGTTTGGCCAGTAAAACGCACTCCGTAAAACAGTGTGAAAATTCTGAAATGTGAATTTAATGTCCTTGGCACAAAATTGGTCATTTAGCAGTCTGCTTTTTGTTTCCTTTTTTAAGAATCCAATTGTTTTCTCACTCCTATGTAGTATATTAAAATGCTGAAACTGCAAATGAATTGGAAAATAAACCTTTTTGATATAAAAGCCCAATCTATTGTTCTGTCAGTTGTGTTGTGAATGCTCGGTATGCACCCAAGGAGGAAGATTATTGGATGATGTAATGAGTCATTTCCTTGTGAGAGCAGTTAAGACCGGTTTTCCATTTTGGGGACTGGAATAACAACATGGATACAGTCTTCGTTTTGACATCAGAACCTTTGTCTAGTCTGCCTCCCAAGGAGTTACTTTCATGTGAACTGCACCTGTATCCTGAACATTTCCATGTTCATATCTACAAACCCCAAGTTGTAAATAAAAGCAGGATAAAGTGACTTGCAAATAGTTTTTGCCCCATATTAAATTGAATGCACTATTAAGACATTTAATATTCAAACTGATAAACTTTATTGTTTTTGCAAATATTCACTCATTTTAAATTTGATGCAACACGTTCCAAAAGAGCTGCGACGGGTGTTTTTACAACGGTGGTACATCGCCTCCTTTTAACAACACTTAAGCGTTTGGGAACTGAGGACATTGTTGAAGCTTTGTAGGTGGAATTCTTTCCCATTCTTGCTTGATGTACGATGTCATTCCCTCAACAGTCTGGGGTCTGCGTTGTCATATTTTGCGCTTCATAATGCGACACACATTTTCAATGGGACTGCAGGCAGTGCAGACTAACCCGTGCAGAATGTGGCTTGGCATTGTCTTGTTTAAATAAGCCTGTCCCTGAAAAAGACGTTGCTTGGATAGCTAATCCTGTATGTACCTTTCTGCATAAATGTTGCCTTCACAGATGTGCAAGTACCCATGCTACGGGCATTGACAAACCACCATACCATCACAGAAGCTAGCTTTTGAACTTTGCGCGGATAACAATCTGGATGGTCCTTTTCCTTATTATCCAAGAGGACACGATCGCCATGATTTCCAAGACTCATCAGATCACAGTACAATTTGCCACTATGCATCAATCTAACTTAGATGAGCTCGGGCCCAGAGAAAACGGCGGCGTTTCTGGCTGCTGTTGATGTATGGCTTTCGTTAAGCATGTTGTAGTTTGAACTTGCACTTGTAGATGCTGCCACAAACTGTGTTTACTGACAAAGTGTTCTTGAGCCCACTTGGTAATATCCTTTACAGAATGATGTCTGTTTTTAATGCCAAGGTCACGGGCATTCAGCACTTGTTTACACCCTTGTTGCTTACATGCAGAGATTGTTACAGATTCTCTAAATCTTTTGATGATATCATGGACTGTAGATGAAGAAATACCTAGATTCCTTGCAATTGCCATTGAGCAACGTTCACAAACTGTTGGAGTTTGTTCACAAAGTGGTGAACCGCGCCCCATCCTTGCTTGGGAATGACTGAGGCTTACAGGATGCTCCTTTTGTACCTAATCGTTGTTTCTAATATCCTGTTCACCTGTGTAATGTTCCGAACAGGTGTTTTTTTAGTAAACCTTAACTTTCCCAATCTTTTGTGAAACTATGTGATGCAGGCTTCAAAGTCAAAATGAATATTTGAAAAACAATTAAGTTTATCAGTATGTATAATACATTTCTTGTCTTTGTGGTGCATTCAATTAAATACGGGTCAAAAAGAATTTGCAAGTCACTATATTCTGCTTTTATTTACATTTGACAAAATGTTGCAACTTTGGAACTCATTGGAATTGAGGTTTGAGCAAAAAAAGGTGTTTTATATGCATATATATATCACACACAACATGACTTCACAACACATTACTGGTATTACATTCTTGCATCATCATTGAAATTGCACTTCCTCGACAGAAAGTGCAATACTTGTGACAGCCACACCTACAGCATTCAAACTTCCATTTTATCGCACACAGTGTAAATGAACACAGAATTTACCCCCTTGATCGTTAAAAAAACTTATGACGGATTCAAAAGAGGAACCCAGACCGCGGAGCTTGTTTCCGTCCAACATGTTTGAAGTTGGTCTCATGATCTTTTGTTGGCTCTGTAACCTTTGACCTCAACTCTTTTAAACTTTCAATTTCCGCAGCGAACCACCTTGACAATGTGCCTTAAGTATCTCGTCTCAAGTCATCTGCACTGAACGCATAGCTCGCCTAAATATGAAATTCTTTCATCATTTATTCATTCGCACGTCTTCTAAACCTATATGACTCTTTCTTCTGCAGAACACAAAGGAAGATATTTTGAAGAACGTCCGTTCAACCGAACATCACTGGACCCCATTGACATCCATTGTCAATTGACAATTCATTGTATGGACACAAAATTTTTAGTTTTTGGCGAACTGTCACAAATAAATTGCTTATTCGTTGTCAAGCTACTGTTGGTTCGTCTTATATCTCCAAAAATGTTTGGCAAGACGTCTTTGCCACAAACTGATACGAATCGTTAAGTGTTTATAATGGTGTACGTTGCTTCACTCAGCGTTCTGTAATCAGATATGATGTGGTCAGCTGACCGAACTGGCAGAGGATACGAGTAGCTCATCACACGCTGGGTGGCCGTCAGTCTTCTTTTAGGAATGACATCATTTTCACAGTCCATGTGCTTTACGAGCGATCCAACCTAAGTCCAACACATCTGGTGGGAATACTGTACATGTGGACTTGGGTGAACTGGACATATGGGTTTGGGTCACACCCTGCCAGTATGTTGAGCTTACAGATCAAGATTCTGGGCTGAGCACAGAAGGCCGATTTTCCATTTCCATTCGCCCAAAGTAAACGCTTTTATCCAAAGTGACACCGTGCATTTAAAGTACAGTATACATGTATATGTTCCCTGGAAATCAAACCCCCAACCGGTTCAGCTGCAGGACCATTAAATCAAATTAGCAGGATTATAAAACAATAAACGCTATGACATGAAGACATTAAGAGGTTGTGAAAATGACTCAGTTGAGCAACAAATGTTGTTTGCCAGTAAAACCTGCCTTTCTCAAAGCTTATTTGTTGAGAAAGGTGTTTCCTGCTTGTTCAAACTGTAACAATGGATCATTTCCAGTGTAGAATGGAAGTGCGCATTTTGACATTTGGAAATCTCATCAGGCCACCGGCTTGTGTTTGAAGCCAGCGGTTTGTTTTTGCTGCTGTCTCATCATTCAGTGTGTTAAACCGAGTGTGTTGTGGTGAACTTGTGCGTGTCTCAGGAGTTTGTTTGTGCCTGGTCACCTGAATCAGTGTATTATGGTGTATTAGTAGCTCACTGGCACCGTAGCAGATCAGCTGCCGTAAGGCTGGATGCAGAATCACTCCGCTGGTGAAA
This sequence comes from Triplophysa tibetana, assembly GCA_008369825.1. Classification (NCBI taxonomy): domain Eukaryota; kingdom Metazoa; phylum Chordata; class Actinopteri; order Cypriniformes; family Nemacheilidae; genus Triplophysa; species Triplophysa tibetana. Next base: position 19,468,433 of record CM017909.1, read on the forward strand.
TACAAGCTTTGACGGATGAGGTGATGACAGAGACATTGTGATTCAACACTAAAGCTGCATGATCGAGAGGAGTGAAATACTCTATCACTATTTACAGCACCAGGACAATCTAGGAGATGAGTGCTCGTCTGAACGCTTTATGAATTTGGCCAACTCAATTTTTAAATGAGAACGTAGCTAAAAAGAGTAAAAAACTGTTTGAATCAATGCATTTCTTCACAGTTCTATGGTATTGACAAGCATGAGTTCTCAAAATTCTCTAAAAATATTATTTTTGCTCTATGTAGATCATTAAACATGGAAATTGGTAAAAAAAAATTGCTTTTTGTCCAATTTATTTATTTACGTGCACCTTTCTCATCACTAAACGAGTCCTTTATTCAAAATTTTGTGAGATCATATTTTGAAGAAAGTTAAATGTGTTCCATGATTTTAATATTATAGGCTACTCTATGTAAACAAACATTTAAAGGGATAGTTCAACCCAAAATAGAAATGATTTTCATATACATGTTTTGAACAACGTGAGGGTGAATAGATGTCTTTCTCTTTCTCTTAACATTAACTTAAAAAATACATATTGTCTACCTACTGTCATTTATGTCTCACACGCATGTATCTTTCACACATTCATACAGTACATTTGTGCACATTTCATTATAAAATTAATAATTTTTGATTATGGTTAAGAATTTATTGTTTATGGTTGTCTCAGAGGACTACTCTTCATAAATAACTTGAACTCGCTCTCACGCATTCACAGAGTCAGTCGTCTTCTCTCTAGCGATCCTGTCCCTCATGATCCACTTTCGGATTCCTTCGCAGTGACCTCATAGCGCTGGACAGACACTTGTGTATCTTTATCACGTTATTAAATTCTCACCCGTCTATTTAGAAGCTTCGGAGGGTCTGAGCTGGATTATATGTCAGATGTGAGGGTCTGATAACACCGTGCCGGAGAGGAGCTGGGAAGGGTCAAAATGACTACAAAGCCATGTCATTTTTTCACAGCAGCTAATGCACAAACACATTTTATCGCAGTGGACGCTATCAATAAACGTTAAGGCATCTGATGGTGTTCCAGGGCTGTGCCTTGCGTTGTGCATTGCCTTTTTTTACCACATTGCAGAATTCAGCCAGAAGGGAGGGATGTGTTGCTCTTGACTCACATATTTAAACAAGAGGCCGTAGCCTCCCACATCCGACAGTTGGGGAGGAACACACCGAACCTTGCTTGGTTTTTGGCTAAATGTCTTCCATGATTTAGCATATTTATAGTGTTTTGCAGGGCCTGTTGTTAATTTTAAATGTATCAGAGTCACTGAGATTTAACCAGATTTGACAACGACTTTATTTATATGCGCTAGAATATTCCGATATTAATCATCTATGGTCATGTTGTGAATATCTGCCAATATTAAACCTCCCAATAATCTCAATATGGCTGCCGTGTGTCTGTATTTATCTGTATTTTTCTCATTCATTAAGTCTTACAATATCCACCATAAACAAGCTTTTATTTATTTTGCACATGTTCATACAACAAATTAAGGAATTAAAGTCTGTTGACTGGTTGCCAGAACCACCCATATTTTGGCTGGTTGCTAGGTGGTTTCTTATTGGCCACCCTTAAGTCTCTATGATATTCTGCTCCCTATATATGACTTGGATTCCTTCTTTTAAAGGGATAGTCCGCTCAAAAATGAAAAATGTGTCATCATTTACTCACCCTCTTGTCATTGTTAATCTATATGAGAAGATATTTTGAAGCATGTTGGTAACCGAACAAACGGTCGCCACTGACTTGAATGCACGTCACAAAAAAACTAATTTTCTGAATATCTATGTCTGAAATATGGTCTTAAATGTAAAATTACATTAAAGGACCGCAAATGTACAAGAAAAACAGCGAAAACATGCAATTGACAAGGGAAACCCCTTTATTATCAGAATTCAGTTTTTTACAGATTTTTTGACAGTGTTTAATTTTTGTCCATATAATAGAAAAGAATGGGTATCGCCACTGTTTGGTTAAGAAATTGCCTTTTGTGTTCTGATGAAGAAAGAAAGTCATACTTTTCAAACGACACGAGTGTTGTCTAGTAAATTTGAAAAGAGCACCTGTTGAATAAAAAAAGTTGAAAACCTACATACAGTAACAACATGCTGCAGTTCCTGTTGATACATTTGCTTGTGATTTTGGTTTGTGAAGTTCAGGCCACAGAGGTGGGAGGTGTGTTCAGGGCTGGTGGAATGTGAGTAGGGGATTTTTCGTATGGTGAGCTCACTGCTTTTCTTTTAAAGCTCTGATTTACAACAGAGTTCAAAAGATCCTTTCTAAAGCAGTGATGCATATCATTAGAATGAGAAAAATCTGCAGACTTGTTTAGCCTCATTCAATCCTGTATAAGAACAGCAATACTGGTCACCAGATAGCTCCAGTGATATTTTGGATGCCAATGTCATCCGCCGAATATCTATCTGAGAACTAAAGTTCACCTAAAAATGAAAATTCTGTCATTATTTATTGAAACTCCTGTCGTTCTTCTGAGGAACGCAAAGGAAAATATTTTGAGATATGTTTCAGTGATTTTCTGTCAATATAATGGAAGTCAATCAATGTCAGCGTTGTTTGGTCACCAACATTCTTCAAAAATCTTCTTTTGTGTTCTGCTGTAAAACCAGGGTGGTATTTCTTTTCGTTTTTGGAAATGTTACCATCAGCCAAATATGGAGTTCCTGGTAAGCTAATCATTCTTTTTACCATCTGTTTAAGCAATTAAACTACTACAGCGAGTCCTAAATCTTAACCAGTCCTTTACCCTCAACCTCCAGTCTTTGTAATAAGTGGAAACAGTGTTTCAACCACAACCGCAGAACTTACAGTCAGTGTCTTTGATGTCACAGCGCAGGGTTTTGCTATTTCTTCAAGAAGCCTGGCTCACACTTAAAACCCCTCGTTCTGTTTGCTCTGCATTTCTGAAACTGTTTCAAAATTGAAATACAGTTTATGGCAAACACACTCTTCCACCCGTCAGATCATTTAAAACCAATGATTACTCAGTTGCTTCCTCTGGTGAATGTGTAAGAGTGAGTCACAGCGACCAGCCTTTGTGTCTCCATATGGAATCTCTTCCTCTCTGAACCCCCTGTTGTGTTTTCTGTGGCTTACGGGCAGATGAGTGGCCCCGGGGACAATACATGTGCCGGTGGTGGAGATGACGTATGGGCTTTTACAAGTTTGGCCCAACATCAATAAACTTTGGCATAAATAAACTTACTCATCACAAAATAAAAAATCTGATTCTTGAACGCTGTGCTCATGCTTTTGCACTTGTATGAACGCATCATTTTTCTCAGCCATCAACATTTAAAGGAACAGTTCACCCAAAAATAAAAAGTCTGTCTTTATTTACTCACCTCACCCTCATGTTGTTAGAAATCTGAGTTAATTTCTTTGTAGTGATGAACACAAAGAAAGATATTTCGAGGAATGCTTCTAACCAAACATTTCTTGGACTACTATGGTGAGACAAATGTTTCTCACATTTCTTTGTTCTGTTGAACACAAGAGAAAATATTTAGAAGAATGTAAGACAGCAAACTGTTCTGGGGCACTTTTGACTACCATTGAAATTGTTCCTACTAGAACAAGCATTCTTCCAAATATCTTTCTCTGTGTTCATCAGAACAAAGAAATTGATATAAATTTGGAACAACTCAAGGGTGAGTAAACGATGACAGAATTTTCATTTTTGGGTGAACTGTTTATTTAAGCTGCTTAAAATATAATCATTAGACAAAGTAGTAAGAGAAGAAACTCTATTACTAGATAAATGTTGAGGGTCTGTCTGCAGTGTTCATCTCTGCATCATAAAAACTCTAAACATAGACATGTGAAAGGGCCAAGGGTTATATTCAGATTTTGGACCCAAGTGTTAATCGCCGGCGTGACCCACAAAAAGATCTCCTTGTGTCTGTGACCGACTTTCATCTAAAGCCATTTGCAACCTGGCGTTCTCAATGGATGTGATGGATATTAGTACAGCACCATATTAAGGTCTAGTGTCATTTTTGCAATTCATTTTTTCTTCCTTTTGATATTCTATTTTGCACTAGCAAAAGTGTAATTTTTGCATCAGATTTTCTTTGATATTTTACATTATGCACTTAAAGGGATGTTTCACCCAATGATTCTGTCATCATGAACTCCCCCTCAGATTGTTCCAAGCCTGTATACATTTCTTTGTTTTGCTGAACACACAGGAAGAAATTTGGAAAAATCTTGCGCCCCATTGACTCCCAGAGTAGGGAAAATAAAAAGTCAATGGGGAGGCCAGATCTGACATTATTCTAAATATCGTCTTGTGTGTTCTGTAAAATAAAGAAACTTATAGAGGTTTGTAAAATTGTAAATGGTGACAGAATTTTCATTTTTGGGTGCAGTATCCCTTTAAATTCTAGCCAAAGGTTGACCATAACAACCCTTTGACTCAACTGTACACCTATCACTCCCAGCATCTTTTTGTTTGTTTTATTAATAGACAATAAGTAAACATTAGTGCATACATTTTGATTTCAACTTGAACAAAAGAATCACTACCTGTAACACTCCCCATCTGTTCTACCCTGGAACATCCCAGACCACCTGCAAGAGGAACGGTTTGCTATAAAAATATTCTTTCACTAATAAAGTTGTACTGAAAGCAGAAGCAAGAATAAGGAACAAGAACACAAAGACAGACTTTAACAGCCAGTCATTATAGCGGGTGATTAAAGAGCGTGCAGGTGGATTTTGGGGTGTAAATCAGACATCTGTTGAGGTTAATGTTGAGTCTATAGCGTGCTCTCCTCCCTCATGCTCCGCCTCATAAAGAAAACCAACGGAGATTAAAGGAACGAATCTGTTCTCTGGCTAACATGATGGGTCATTCTCCTACATTCCTTGTATAGGCCGGGCTGATATTATGGGATGGTGACAGAAACTATGAAAAGGCTTTTGTTTAATTATTTTGCACATGGCAACTGAAGACAAGGTGGATCTGTGCACACGCTGTACTTTGGGTTCATCACTATGACTATCTGTTTATTGATCTACAGTGTAGAGGAGACATATCATCAGGAATTCCATCTTTCTTTGAACTTTTGAGATAAAAGAGTTTGATGTTCTATGAGTCACAATGAGAACATTCCTTCAAGATTAACATGGCTTTATCTGAAATCCACCTTAGATGCACTAAAAAAATAGATGACCACCCACAAATTCAGGTTAACGATTCTTGTTAAGTGCCGAAACCGGTTTATTTTCAATGGCTCTGATCGTTTCAGTCCTATCTTTAGATTTAAAACCACAGATTATCTCTGTAACATCATATGCTTCTCCTGGAAATCAATGAGATCAGATGGAGTGCAGTTGAAAAATTTCGCTTGTTTCTTGTACCTCGGAAATTTCTCCTAGGAGAAAGAGGCAGAAATCTCACAAATGTGTTATAGTTTTAGAAGAGATCGGAAGAATTTCACAAACTGAGCTCAGATTTGTCAAGTCTGCGATCAGAAGTCAATATTTTTGAAGATCTCAATAGGAACTCAAACATTTTTCATCGTATTTACCCAAATCCAGATTATTTCACACCTCCATACTCTTCATGGAATTTTACTAGTTTTACGAAGAATCCTCCAAGCTGAAACTTTAATAAAACTCAACTGAAAGTCAATAAAGTCTCATAAGCTATTGAAAAGTAACTTCTGAGCAATACAAACAGGCTGTTATGAAGGACGAGACAGTCGAAAACTGTAAATGTGAATAAGCAATTGCCTATAATATTTTAAGTCAACGTTATTCTGAAAGACACAAACATTAACCTCTCATTCCCCATTCAGCACTGTCATCAAGTTGACAAAGCACAGCTTCATTTTAAATCTGCTTATTTTAGGAAAGAGGGCAGTTTTTTCCCTTTTCCACTCGCCTGGCAGCCCGTGCTATCTTTCTTCTCCTTTTGAGATCTATTTTTGGATGTTTTCTTTTTGGGCGGATTCTGGATTTTCTACAATTAACTCCAGAAAAGAAAAAGAATTGATGAAGAGTTTTAAAGTCGGACTCAGATAAGATGTGTTATTGTTGGCATTCACTGGTTTAACCCTTTATGGGTATCAACATGTATGAAGGGAAAGTTACACTGTATCACATGCTTTTTACTCAGAGAAATAAATAATCCGCAAAGGAGACACAGATTCTCGCTGAAGGTTTATGATACTGTATCGAAAATGTTTTGATTATTTTATAACATTATACTTATTTTTTATTTGCAGTTTTCGTTACTTATTATGCTATGTTATGTTATGCTGCTTTGGGAAAATTGTATGTATAACAATCACGCCACAAAATATACTCCTAATAATCTTGCTGAGAAATGACGAGAGCATTTTACTGTACCGTGAGAAAGGGAGAGAGATGTCATCTTGCCTGTTTCATTTCGAACTTCTTTATCTGTTGCAGTGGAAAAGGAAAGGATAACTAAACAGCGAGGCTATTAATAGCAGTCAATGCTTTTCAGAGTTCATATTAGTCAATTTCTGTACATGCACATAAATCAAGAGCTTTAGATGCACATGAAAAATTTGTCAAAGGAATTCATTGATTGAACGTTCATTGACCAGAAGGATTTGATTTGTGACACTATATAAATAGACATTCAAAGTCTTCTCAATGCAACAACATTTAAGTGTGACAACTTGCCCCATCCAAAAATATATATATAACGAGTAAATTATGAAAAATAACCTTGTGCTGAAAACAAAGTTCAACTATTTAACAAATAATCCTTACGTCATAACCCTAGTCACAACTTTCTAAAAAATATACTTTTACACAGCAGAGCAGTTTTATTTATAGATTTATTATAAATAATATTTACAATAAAAAAATAAAATACATGCTGCTCATAAAACTGGTCTGCTGTGAACTATTTTTGGGACTGAATCTCTCTGTATTTCTGGTTTGGCATGATTGATAAAAACCACAGTGAACTGCTATCCAGAGCCGAACGGAAAGCTACTGTCTGTGTTTACAGAGGAAAGATTTGACGTCACACTATCCGTGTGCTTTTCCTCCAGGCTATATACCTTAGAAGCAGTGTAGTGTAATCTGTTGCCAAACGCAACATCAGATCGTATCAGATATGACCCTTCCGGTGAAAGAGGTACAATTAGAAAACCGAGCGCTGACTAACTCGTGACTCCCTATGTGGATAGTTTTGTCACCTGCAATGTCAACTCCATGTTTCCACACACCCACAGGAAACGTGCATCACATTTCCTTTATTGAACGAGGACTTTGAAGATGCTTGGTCTTTACGGAACCGACACAAAACGTGTAGCTTCTGTGCCCTTTTAAGAGGTGTGAAGTATTTATAGCACAGAGAATAAAGTCACTCTCTCAGGTTTGTTAGTGTGTCAGAAAGTCAGTGTACAAAGGTGAACGTGTCAACATAAGAGGCTATATATGGGAGGAGATTTATTAGGTTTCACCTTTGACTAATATATTTATGCTCACCTCATGACAGGTGTAAGAGATGCAGTGTTATATCCGCCAATCGGTATCGAATGATAAAAGCAATTTTTCAAACTATCGGACGATAGTTTAAAAACTGCTGATGATCAGTGTCAATATCATGTCAATCAAAAGAGGACAAGAAAATATCATGAATTTGGGCTCTGTAAATAGAAAATGTTAAGAAACATCACCAGTTTGATGTTGAATATTAAAAGTCATAATATGAATTAATAATATTCAGAAAGTAAGGAAATATTTATATAGGCTATAATTATAATCCAAAAATGGTATCGGCAGACACCTCTGAATGATCGGCTATCAGAGGAGAAATTAAGTATCGGTACGACTTTAATTTCAACTCAAAAGTCAGACAGTTGTACAAATGTGTTTATTAAAATGTCAAAATGCAAGTACTCAAATCTCTATGGTTTAAAACAAGGCACGGTTTTTTCATAAATATCATTGCTATTTTATTTTATTTGTGATTTTGGCTTGAAGCATAATTTGGAAACACAGTCTGGGAATTCTGTCATAAGGTGTCTGTCATAAAACGCGGTTTCCTTCTGTTTTATCAGGATAACGCCTAATGACCGATACTGAAGCAGATGTTTAGTCTTGTTGTGTTGTTTTTGTTGCCCATAGTAGCCCAGAACAAGTGAACTTTGCTCACTTTCTCCAGACAAATAAAACTTTGATAAATTGCTGTAAGCTCATACAGTGTGCAAAAACAATGATGTGAAGTTCAGACCTCTGAATACTGTTGTCATAAAGAGCAGCTGTCCGTTCTGAAAAAAGCCAGAGCAGTGTTGTGTATCAACACTACCCAGAGTTTCCTGACCTTGAGACAATCTAGCCTGTGAAATTCCACAACGCCACGGCAGGACTTACAGCAAGAACCTTCAAACAAACTCCTTTCTTCAAATTGGTGATTGAGGGCCGACACACACAATACAGCACGTCCCTCGACAGTCTATTTTTTCCATTGCTGACAGCTACAGACAAGAGCACAGAATGTGTGATGATGTCAGTTTAAACTGCAGATCTGAGGTTACATGGCATATCAAGGGGAGCGTTCTTAGAAATGTTGATAACATTCTCAAAAAAAACTTTTAGCGGTGACTTTAAAATAGCTTTTTATCTACATTAGATGTCATTGGAACACTACATTTTTCATGGTAAGTGGAAAGTTTAAAATGTTCAGAAATAACGTTTTCATAACGTAGTGGGAATGTTAGAAAAACGTTCTTAAAGCGTATTTTTCTTTATTTAGCTGACTACACTACTGCAGTGGCATAAACTTCAAAATGTCCGTCATCTTTTAGATTTCCTCATGCTGCTCCAAATGCATATGCTGTTGTTTTATTATGCAGAACAAAAAAAATGGTTTACGTGACACCACATTAGATAACTTAAAATGCTGATTTGTTCACCGGTTACATAATGTTTTATTTTAGAGAAAATAACACACTAAATCATTTTTAGGCTAACTATTTTTTTTTCATTTTGTCACTATGGAGTACAATAATGGCAGTTTATGAATCACAACTTTTGAACAAACAGCCTTTGGGTTACAAGGCCAGATCTAACCACTAATCCAACCACACTCATTAAGACGAAATCTAAAACAGACCAAACATCCAAATATCGTTTGTGTTATCCCAAACATTGGCTTTAGTTTTTCCCCTCATGTTGTTAAGGAGATCAAAGTCAAAGTCTGCTTAATTGTCAGTTCTCCAACATATAAATATACGTACATATACGGAGGATTGAAATTGCGTTACTCTGCAGTGTGCATACAAATAATACTACACAGAATAAAAAACACAGATAAATACATTATTATACAATATATATGTAAAATTCAACTTTTACAAGCGTTGATACTTAAAAAATGAAAAGGAGATAGGTGATGCCAGATAAACATAATCTTATTTAGCATTGAAAGACATCAACATCTGCTGATGTGCTGGGTGGAGGTTAAGGATCTGTCGAGGCATGCTGGGTGCTCCCTGTCATCTGTGAGGCTCTCACAAGTCTGGAATGCTGTCCAAAATTTCCCTTAAGCCCAAAATGATGCTAGTTTTATACAGCTATTATTTTTTACAAATTCCCACAAGCAGGTTGTTTGCTGGTTTCCCTCAATAAATAGTTCCTGGAATGATAAAGGTGGTGCTTTTTGCTGACCAAGACGTGCACCTTTCAGATAAGTGCTCTGTGATTATATCGTGGTTTGACGGTACCGGGACAGACGAGTCTGTTTCTCAGAAACAAACAAAAATGGTAACCAGAGAACATGCCGTGCTCGCACCTGAAATATGAAAGAATGAATCAATCGAGTAAACATTGACATAGTTACTGTAAGAGATTTGAAGATTGTGACATATCAGACATAAGAAAAGATGTGAAATCCTCCAGATGGAGAGATCCTCATCATCATGATGTTTGCCCAATTAGTGTCACCGTTCTCTTCTGTTTGGTGCAACAAAGAAAAACATTTAACCGTTCTCTAGCTGTCATTTTAAATTCACATTTTCTATCACTATGGTTCATTACACTTTGCTATTCTTTACACACAAACGATAAAACAAGAGATAACATGTCAGAAAAACGTTGACCTGATTCGTAGAAGGGCCCTGATTCACATTTCATGTCTTAGAGCAGAATGAGAGAGAGTGAGAGAGAGAGAGAGAGTGAGATAGAGTGATAGAGACAGAGATAGATAGAGAGAGAGAGAGAGAGAGAGAGAGAGAGTGTGAGAGAGAGAGAGTGTGAGTGAGAGAGAGAAAAAGAGAGAGAGAGAGAAAGCATCAATTCATCAAAGTATTTTGTAGTATTTGTTTAGGTTTTTGTTATAAGTGACATAAATTAATAACTAGCTCACGTCAGAAATACTTCTCTATATAGTGTGCCCATGTTACAGACTCAGCAGAACAACACACAGAACCTGCGTTCCTTCCAGAACTGAATTTAGCAAGAGCAGACACCTGGCAGAGTGACGGAGAGACTTTCAGACCCTCATCATTGTAATGACTCCCAGGAGTTTAGTTTGGCCCGGGGAAAGCGATTCAAGCGTGACACTATCAATCATGTCACATCACGCAGCCATTCCATCACTCCCCATCTAAAATGTGACGTGATACAACATCTTTTTTTAATCGGTGTTGCTACCGAAATGCACAACGATATTTCTGCTGATTGCAAATTCGGTACATTTATCTGGTTGTTTGAAGCCCATTGTAAATGTATATTGTTTAACATTGTCCAAGCAACAAAATAGTATTTTTATCTCATGTTTATTTCATTTTCAACTATAAGCACTGCTTACAACTATTGTGTCTAAAAATGCAGCACCACAACACACCTTGAACAAACATTAACTGCACAGGCGAGACTTAAAATGTAACAATGAAGAAATGACATGTTTATATGCATGATCGTGGGAGAGTTGTGAAAGTTAACTGGGTCAGTCAGGCGGCTGAAGTGTCACTATGACCTGACTGTGTTTGTGTCTGGGTGTCTCAAAGCTGCGAGGGGTGATGACATCTCATTTCAGCACCTGCCACAGTGATGCAAGCCCACGACAGCTCTCAGGATTTGTGTGCTCACGGCTTGTGGTTTTGAGAAATGACATTTGTATTATTAATGGGACCCTTGTGATGATTGTGAGGGTTTTTATAACTTTCAAACACTGGCAGGGTTCAAAGACTAACTCTTTAAGAATTTTCGTCATCCTTTAGTGCTGAAAATATGATTTCTGCTATCTCTTCACAGAAACAACCAGGAGCTGTGTGCTGTTGCTATTAAAGGTACAACTTTCTGCAGAAAGCCACCACTCATCCGTATATACTTAAGTGAATTTTTTTGGGGGGAGATTTCAATGACACTACTCAAACTATTTATAAAATGCCATAAAATAGTGCATAACTAAAACCTAGGTTACTTGGAACACCCATTAGGATTTGCATGGCAACATATTCAAAACTTGAAAATACCATACCAACCACAAAGCAACGCCTTAGGACGGTGTCTCTCAACTTGTCGATATTTAAAACAAAAAAGCTCTAAAATATTTAAGTAGGTAGAAAAGCGTGGAGGACGGGGGGACTTGGGGGGGTTGGGGGTGGAGAGGGGCATTATATATGTGGGGGGTTTGAAAGGAAAGAAGTTGAGACATACTTCCAAGACAAAAGGGAAAAAAAAGAATTGTAATTTTGTTCAGTACTGTCAGGGGTGCAAAAGAAGTCCTGAAAAGATCCAATTTTGCTTTGTTTAAAATGTCATCAGCCAATAACACACATAAACTGCAGTGTAGGCCAACACACGTCCTGGCCAACATAAATATGCCACCACTCATTGACACATAAAACAAACCCCAGACAGACAGACACGTACAAACAAACACACAAGACTGTAAACATTCCATCTTACACCCACAAACAATCAAAGACTTAAATAATCAGACATTTTAACCTCAAACTCTAAAGACAGGAATGTCTCAAGGGCTGTTGGGAAACCAGCGCACCCGTTCGCTGTGTGTATAAGATTTGGAATGAGACGTGTGGGATCAGAACTGTTGTAAGTTATACAGTAGGCCAAGTGCCCCTCTGTGGTCTCATGATTGGTTGCACGATTCTGCTCTGGCCACGGACCACCCTCAGCCCCCCACTCCACGATAAATATAGTCCGGCTATGCCTTATTATCATGACTGGAATAGCATTAGCCAGCCGTCATGAGCCCGACATACGAGTGCCATAAACACACGTAGACTCCACGAGCAGCCAGCTGCACGAGCCCAGATTCAAACCCGCTGGAAACAAAAACATGCGGTCGCATGTTCTGCGTAAGAGGATCGTGAGCAAGAACTAAATATGATGGTGGAAGGTTGTTGCTCGCAGACTGTTTTACCCACATCGTGCTGACTGAAACACTGACTCATAGTATTGTTGCCCACTCTTGAAAGTTCTCAGAAGGACGAAGGATGGGGTTTTATCAAAGGAAATGTGTAAAATGTGTTTTGGGCAAACAATGGCACATAAAGGAAAACCATAAATGAGATCTTTTTATCATGCCAGTTTTTACAACATGTTAACCGAGAGTGAACGGAGATAACAGAAGCCTTATAGTTTATGCAAGTTCTGTATCTGTCTTATCTTAACTCATAAGATCTCTTCAATATCTCAGTTATAGACATCAAAATGGAAATGGAAAGTTTTGCCCAATTTCTTTAATATTTCTCACAAGAGGCAGAAATCTCACAAAGGTCTCCATTAGAGTTTCAGAAGAGATCTCATGTTTGTCACAAACTGAGCTCAGATTTGCCAAGTCTACAATCAAAAGTCAATATTATTGAAGTTCTTAGTATGAACACAAACATTTCTAATCAAAATGACCCAAATCCAGATTATATAACCATTTCAATCTACATTCATACTCTTCATGGGTTTAAACAATTGTCTGATGTCTTTCGGTTTTCATTTCTCCTCGAGACTGACATTAAAAGTGTATGAAATCTCCAAGAGCAACTTCAGAGACATAAAATGTCCCTACGGGAGGCCTCATTCATTGCTTAAATCTGTCAAATATTGTCTTCTGTCTTTTCCCCTAAAGTATTATCAGAATTATCTGAGACAAAATCAATATGTAAATACTACAACACGGAGAACTCCAATTAATCTCCTAAGATAAGGAGGAGAAACCACTGAGCAATAAAACCAGTAATTGTGTAAAATGAGAATACAATTAGTTTAACAATTCTGGACCGGTAATGAATTTCATGAATGGTGCAATAACATTGTTTGGATGAACTGACTAATGCTGGCTGCTTTCCCTGTAATGACTCTGTCCACAGCCAGTGTTTGTTCCTGATACAATAAAGAAAAAGTATTTCCTTGTGAATTATAGAAAGTGTTTTCACAAGATAACTAAGTGATATAGAAAAGACTGAAGCTTTCGTGTGAGTGAGAGAGGGAGGGAGAAACCAAGAGATAACGCAAATGAAAAAGAAAACACAAGCAGAAAACAAAAAGCAAATTATTCTACAACAACAGGTGACATGTTGTGGTGATGTCACCGCCTAGTCTTTCGTCACAGCTATTTGACATTTCTAACGTCCTTTTGTTTTTTGTTGTGTGCTGGCAGTTTTAATATTACAGAATCTCAAAGGCTTCCCAGCATTCCTTGAGGCTATGGCCCTCTATCGATAGAGAGTCAGAGAGTTTCGAATCAACAGAATAGTATTTGAGGAGGTGAAAGAGATACCAAAACAGAAATGTGTCCGTCACGCTTTCCACGGCCAGCCCCTACCCTTCTGATGAAAGTGAAAAAAAAAAGTGAAAGTGACCTATTTGTCAGATATGGTGACCCATACCCGAGATGTGACCTCTGCATTTAACCCATCCAGTGACTAGTGAACATACGCACAGCAAGTGGTGAACACACGTACACCCGGAGCAGTGGGCAGCTATCAGTGCAGCGCCCGGGGAGCGTGTAGGGGTTAGGTGCCTTGCTCAAGGGCACCGCAATCGTTACCTGCCGGCCCTGAGGATCGAAGGGTATGATAAGGGTTTTGTAGCACACGGGCGTCGAAAACCTGAACACATATGGCAACAAATAAATGGTGGTTATAAAGGAGAGCACAAATCGCTGCATGGTCAGTTTTATGAAGCCCATATGGTCATAATCATTCACTTAGACATACGACATGTTAAAAATCCAGACAATTTTCTTAGTCAAACGTTCAAGCGGTGACACATGACATGAGGCACACAGGGGAAAGTGTGATATCATGGGTGAGGTCAGCATTTACTGATCCAAACTGAAAGGCATAATTCTACCCATAAGTCACAGTTGATGTGACACACGCTGCTATTTTTCTGTCATGATCAAGACTATAGACTGAGATGAAAACAGATCCCACATGATGTTTCTCCAGACGTAGATTGTGTGTCTGTGTGAGTCTGACCGTGTGTTTTTATTTAATGCAATAAAAACCTAATAACATGAGATCCGAAGCGGACTCGACCCATAAGCCAGTTAGTGCCGGGAAGGGGAATCCCTGACTAAACTGTGTTCATGGAAACAGTTTCACTTTTCACATCAGAACGGATGCTACACATGTTGAATGACTTAAGCAAAAAAATACACATATTCCCATATGTTATATGTGAATTTTACTAAGCACATGGAAAGTATTCGCTGCATTCCCCTCACCTCGGTCTTGCTGAGCTCGGTGGCCTCAAAGACACTTTCTCTGCGTAATGTCTCTGTCTCTCACTGCGGATTCCTTCCATTTTTCGGCTGCCAGGCCTCCTTCAGAATCCAGAGTCCTGGGGTTGAGACACACCAAGTGCATGAGCGATTACATCATCACGTCACACATTCAAATACGTTTGGCATCTTCAACAGGAAAGAAAAGCGAACCCGCGTGACGTAAACCCTTGTTGAAGTTATTCGACAATTGAGTGCTAACTTATTGTTTAAGACTATATTTAAAGGGACGGTTTACCCCAAATTAAACATGGATTCATCATTCTCTCACCCTCATGTCAGACCAGTAAGACTGTCTTTCTTCTGCAGGACACTCACACAAAAAATCATACTTTGAAGAACTTTGGTGACCAAACATCGACTTCCCTTGCATGGACACATTTGACCGTTTTGTTTTTTAAAAAAGTCCCAAAATGTTCACTGTAAAGAAAACATAACATAATGTAAATAGTTATCACAGAAGAAGACTATGTGAACAACTTAAATTTTGACAAAAATGTCGATTTCTCTAAATATCTTCTTTTGTGTTTTGCAAAAGAAAGAGTCATGTAAAGGTTTTGAGGATTAATAAACAGTCAGCTTCTTTTATTAAGTGAATTGTCCCTTAACAGATACACAGTCCAAAAAAATCTTGTAAATTTAACAGGGCTGGGGTTAAGAATTAGGTCAACGTCTACCAACCCGAAATCTGTAAAAATGTAAAACATCCACCACACGTTTCTTTGGCCTGATGCAATGAAATAACTCTTCTGTGAAATGTGACCAGGTGAAGGTTGGGCACTTTGAACGGTGTTTAGGCATCACTGCACCACCTGCTGGTACCCGAGCGTGTCCGCGCTCCGCCCTCAATACAGACAGAAGCTATGTTTGGTACAATGGTTGCCAAGCGACGTGACCCGTAAGGAAGGGCTGCGGAAGTAAATTTCCTAATCCGACCTGCGTACCTGTTTCACCATAATACGCAGGTGAGCGGAGTCCCCAACATGTTCATTCATGTCTGCCGCGCTTGCTGATGTCACGCCAGGAATGCGCCCATATTTGGTCATCACCTTTGAAGAAGAATGCGGCGCAGGAAGAGTTAATTGCGTCCGCTCTCTTAATCTGTATATGAGTAATTAGCAGTTATTTAGCAATAACGTGTAGTCACTTCAGAAGGGCGACTCGGCAGACGTTGTTTACTTATTGTTTTTATCTCAATAATTGTACAAATTGGAGGGAAAGCTTCGACTTCACCTGGGGTGAAGTGTCACGCGTAAGGGCGTTGTTGCAATATAGGTTAAAGGGATACTTCACTCAAAAATGACAATTCTGTCATCATTTACTCCACTTCGCGTTGTTCCAAATCTGTATAAATGTCTTTGTTTTGATGAACACAGGGAAAGATATTTGGAAGAATGCTTGTAACCAAACAGATCTTGCCTCCCCCAATGACTCCCATACAGTAAAAATGACTTTATCTTTTTTTTCTCCTACTGTGGTAGTCAATGGGGGGCAAATCTGTTTGGTTATAAGCATTTTTCCAGATATCTTTCCATGTGTTTATCAGAACAAGAAATTTGTATAGATTTGTAACAACTCGAAGGTTAGTTAATGATGACAGACATTTCATTTTTGGGGGAAGTATCCCTTGAAGGGGTCAATTCTTGTAGCCTTCATTCATGTGACAACCTTATTTCAAAGTGTTTGGCTTGTATGTTCGTAGGGAGGAAAAAAATAATTAATATTTTTATTTCAGCACCTCAGGGCCGTTTTTACTTAAATTTTTTTAATGTTCTGCAAAAAAAACGTTATATGACATAAGGGTAAGTAAATGATGAGAGAATATAAATTTTTGGGTGAACTGTACCTTTAAAGTTTTGTATAAACATTGCTATAAAGTTCACTTTATAGTCACTATTTATAACCCTCTTGACATTTCGAGTTTTTTCAAAAGAAATTTTGAAAAAAGTTAATCACAGAAATTTGGTTCCCATTGACTTGTATTGATTTTGTGTCCATTCAGTAGGTTTTTGGCTACCAACTTTTTTCAAAATATCTTCCTTTGTGTTTTTCAGATGAAAGAAAATCACACAGATTTAATATGACCACAGGGAGAATAAATGAATGGCAGAAGGTTGAAGGTGAACTATTCTTTTAACCATTTAACATAACCTACAAGATAGATGTTTATGGTAAAGTTAAGTGCTCCAAAGTCAGATTTTTATTTCCACCCTGCTCTGCTCAGACAATCCCAACTGATGTCATCAATAGATTGGTTTTTGTGTTTTCAGACAGACACCCCACTAACAGAGTTTGAGCCCCAGAGAGCTGCCCGCCCACACACAAAAAGACAGACAGAGCTCAATGTTTTACAATCTGATGATCAGACAGGAAATCAAATGCAGTCATCTATGGGTGCGGCTGCAGTTGACGATTGGACCGTTTGCCTGAATAAGTGAAAACATTTCCACAAAGTATAAAGACACAGCCAAAACCATGGTGGTCGGTGATGTCATACTGTTAGGGAAGCTAAACACCCAAGTTCATACCAAATCTCGTCTTGCTGAAATAAATGACCACTTTCTCTCATTTGATTTAGTGGAACTGTCTGCAAACTTTAACAATATTTGAGCTCATGTGGCACAATTATTTGATAATTTAGCCAATATTTAATATTTAGGAAATTATTTTCTCAGCTCTCTCATAAAATATTTAAAATCTGCTAATGCACATGTGTTAAATGATGAGGAGATGTAAAAGATTGTTAGAACCTGTCCACTAGATGTCAGCCTGAGACTTACACAGTGGTTCAGAAGAGGTTCTGTCAGGGGTGATTCTACCCTATCACCAAATTCCTTTTAACAAAACATCCTTTAAATATAACAGCAATTGTATCAGTCATGCAAACGTAACTGCAAATGTGAACTTTTAGCTTTACGTTTAATTTAGCATATAGAGCTTACGTGCATCACACAATGAACGAAAAACGGACGGGAGGATTTGGTGCACAATTACCTTTAATTCGGTGCAACTGTGTGTAAAAACAGTACATGACAATCTTCTGATGATCGAAAACATGTGCAGTCCTGATTAACCCTCCAGGAACTTCTTCAGCCAGATTATGCCCTAAAAAGCAGCCTTCGTTGACATGCCAGTACACATCATAGGCGAACAACATGATATGGCATAGTGCATTCAAGAAGCAAAGTGAAAATGCTGAACAGGACATGATAGCTGCAACAAAATAAATCCCTTTATAAATACTTTTAACTTACAAGAGTGTGCAATAAAGACATTTTTGACTGAAGCTTGACCCACCACTGCACATGCTATATGTAAGAGGAAAATGAAGGGTTTGAGTTAAAGGTTAAAGAACACGAGATGACAAGCGTTGTATATGACATATCAATATAGAGTTCTGGGGCATTCTTTTATATTTTTTTAATAAGAGCAAAAGACAAATTACATTAATGCTGCATCATTATTCGTCCAATTGACGAATTACAACTTTTGACTATAAATGTTGTCTTTTTATAAACCAAAAAATAGAATATCAAAGTGTAAACAGACCACACGTTTCATACCCTTCTTCCTCCAGGAGGCAAATTTGAAGATGGCTTGTGGTAACAGTCTGAAGGGTTAGAATTTGGGCTTGCGTTGATTCCAGTGGGAATGTAATACATGCTCTCTAAATAGCTTTGATCTAGTGACGAGTGGGCTTTTGGATCATTTCTTGGGATCTGGCTCGCAGGGCTTCCATACCTTAAGGACGTCTGGTGAAGTGTGGTGGGGATGTGAGGCGCTTCTGGATGGCGCACTTGCTGTGCTCCGCTGGGAATTGCCTGGTAAGACGGCACTGCATACGGTAGATACTGTGGTGCATACAACCCTGGATTGTGCAGAGAGGAGTATGGTGGTGCAGCTGGTGGATACAGGCCAGAGTGGGACATGGCCTGCTGCGGTATGAGAACTTCTACATACTGCCCCAATTCGGGATCAAACAGCATTTTTCTGAGCGGTTGCATTGGTACCTCAACATAGAAGTATTTACCAGTGTCTGGATCGAGGAGGACACGACGAGGAGCTTGGCCACAGCTGATCCCACTTGCATTTTCTGGATACAGTACACTTGCTCCACCTGGTCCTTCATGTCCATAGTCATGACCAAAGGATGGCGGTAATTCTTGAGGATTAAACAACTGTGGCATGTTAGCTGAATGAGCATACTCATGATAGGATGCAGGACCTACCACTTGTGGCGAGCGATTAGGTCGCCTTTCCGAACGTGGCCCGGAAGCTGGCAGTTGGTCATCACTATAGGATTGTATGTTTGGGACATGGCAGGCTCGTGGGTGGTGTAAAGGCTGAACCAGAGCTGAGGCATGGGGAGCTGAGGAATTGGTTGAGACTGGTGAGTAATTTAGGGCCTGGCCGTCTGGCCTGGACTGGTGAGGTCTAACCTGAGCCTGTGGAGGAGCTCCTGGACAGCTGAGAGATTGGCTTGGGGAGGCTGGTGGTGTCCTGCCTTGTGGTTGGGATGTTTGTGTGCAAGAACATGCAGATTGTTTAGTGCTTGGACGATACCCCCTTTGCTGAGGCAAATCTGACACCCGTACCGGGCTGAAACTCTCTCGCTCATCGTAGCTGGGAGGGTCATCCGAAGCATAGAAGCGATAGTCTTCTGTGTGAAATCGGTTATTTGATGAAGATCTTGTCACAGGTTGTGTCTGGCTGTGAGTCTGTGGACCAGTGTGTTTGTCAGAAGGGCTGGAAGCAAAGGA
The DNA here is from genome assembly GCA_008369825.1 of Triplophysa tibetana. NCBI lineage: Eukaryota > Metazoa > Chordata > Actinopteri > Cypriniformes > Nemacheilidae > Triplophysa > Triplophysa tibetana. The sequence goes on from CM017909.1 coordinate 19,488,012, forward strand.
ACTAGCTAAGATTGAATGGTCTTGAATAAATGATGTGGTCATTTGCTGGGAAGTACTGGTTGCTTGCAAGAAAGCTGAAGATTGTGGTTGATCCACACTGGCAAATCTTGTGGATTTCTGAACTGTGTTTGGAGTTGTTGTTACTGGGATGGGTGGTGGTTTGTTGCTTGATACAGCTGATACAGCCAGTTTTTTTGTTTTGTTTGATGAGACTTCGTTCAGCTGATCCTTATTCACATCATTTTTCTTCAGTTCATTCGATAACTTGGTTTGCCGTTGAACAACACATATTGTCTGAGTATCTGGTTTAGGTGGGTCACTTGACTTAGTTTCTGCCAATGAGTGTGTATAGCTGGGTTTTGGTGGTACAAATGGCTTAAGTCTATCACTGGATATTGACCTCACTTGTATGGGTAACTCAATCTCTTTTGATCCAGTTGTTGGTGTGGCGTTGTTTTTTATATTAGTTGAAATAGACCTCAACACTGGTTTGCAGGATGTCAGATTAGTTGCAATTTGTGTCATAGTTGTGGTTGCAGATATTTCGGTCTTGTCCTGTCCCTTTCTGGATTGCAACGGGGATTCCTTTGCTAGCGTTACCTCTGCACTCTCTAACTGTGGGCTATTTTGACAGTGGCTTGTCTTTGAAGAATTGTTGTCAAGTGCTGCATTGCCCAATCTTGAGCTTGCTTGAGCTTCTGATAAACAGGCCTGTAAAGGTACCTCAAGCCTATTCACATGTTTAGCTGTAGCACTCGCACCAACACTTATAACTCCACACACTCCAAAGTCAGCCTGCATTCCTTTCTCTTTCAGTAGCATGGACACAGAATGACTGCTACTTGTTGCTTTTATGTGATTAGAGTCAGCAATTGTAGATTCAAAAGTGTTCTGAATTTTGGATGTTCCATCCTGGAGAACCATTAATGCAGAAACCTCTCTGTCCTTACTAGGGGGTCTAGGAGGTATCGCTTGCATGGCACTCATATTACAGTGCCCGGAAGATCTCTCAGTAATTTTATCAGGTTCATTTAATCCACCAAAAGTTGTACACTGGGAATCTTTTGACCGTATCATTGGCAAAGAGGCTTTAGATTTTATTTCAGTGACGTCAATATCTCTGCTTATCTCTGCGGCCAGCAGTGGTTGTGATATTTTTGAAATGTCAACAGCCTGTGTTTCACCTTGCCTGTGGATTGCCTTACTGTCTGTTTGCTTGTCCTTCCAACTTATGGCTTTACATTCAATTTGCAGGGCTTGAGCTTGTGGTGGCTTCTCTCTTTTCTCTTGAATAGGTGCATCTTCTGCAGCGGAGGTTGATGGTTTGAAAGACAGGTTGTAGGTGTTTTTAACCAATTTTCTTACATCCCTAACTTTATGTATAACTGATTTTGTTTTGTCATTATCTTTCGTGTTTGTAACATCTACTCCCATATCTTCTGCAGATTTTTCCATTGACTGATATTCACACATTTCTCTGGACCGTTCTATATCAGGAGATAGTGAAACTTTCAAAGAAGACTTCTTTTTGTCTTTGATGGTGGAAGGTTTAAGAGTTATTTCTGGGGTTTTTGACATAAAAACGCTCTTACCACCATGTTGTCTTCTGTTTTCTTGTGTCGTGTGTCGCTCTGTGTCTCTGCTTGTCATTCTTCTCTGCATTGTTACTGTTTGAGTGCCAACAGCACCACTTGTGTCCCTATAGTTATCACCCCTTCCCTCCTTCTTATCATTCTTGCCATTTGGTTTATCAAATGCTTTGTCTTTAAAAGGATAAAGCAGCTTGGGCCTAGTTTCTTCTCTTGTTAGCTCCACTCCACCAGTATGCATGAATGCAGGTCTGAAAGTTGGTTTTGGAGGAACTTTTGGAGCGCATTTCTTACGTTGAGGCTGTGGACTTTTCTCCTCTTTAAAAGCAAAATCTTCAGATGAAAAAGTACTTTCGGAGTGTTGGCTAGAGCTTAAGCTACATTTCTCCGTGCTACTTGGTACTCCATCAAAGGAGCTGGGACTGATACCAGGACGCCTGTTTTTATATCCAGTAGGACTTAAATCTCCTAAAGGTTCTTTTTGTGCATCTTGCATTTTCTTTGACAGCACGCTCTTGATTACGCAGGAGGCCATTTGGGTCTTAGGGGAGGCATCATCTAAAGACAATGATTTCTGCATTGCTCTTTTCAGGTCAATCTGAGGTGAAGCTGGCTCCTCCCTGGACATCTTCTTTTGAATGAAGACTGGTGTGCTATGTTGACGAACAAAGGTGTCTTTTGCGAGTCTAGGGGTGGATAGTGAATCCAAAACATTTTCAGTGTTTCGTGTAGGCTTTGACTCATCTGTGTTCCGCCTCAGCAGCTGGATCTGTCTTTTGGGTACCGTCCTCTTTTTTCTGCTTGACTCTTCTTTCGTCTCTAATGCAACATCCACACACTCAAAACTCCCCGTCTCAAAGCTTTTGGCCGGGTCCAGGCCGTCATGTGGTACGTAGGAGGAGCTATGCAACAAGTCATTATGATCATGCAACGTTGAGCCACGCAAGTCTGCGTAGTTCATCCAGGCGACAGCACCAGGGCTGTCCACATTCGTAGATGGCTGTGACACATTTGTAGAAGACCTGTGGCTTGAATTGTACACATCCAAATAATCCACCGGAGGGCTAGAGAGGCTTGTGAAGGCCAGATCTGTAAACCACTTCACTTCATTGTCAGCTTCGTCAAACTCACTTCCCATGCTGGAGGTCTCAACAAGACACTCTGGAGGAAGAAAGCCTGCACTGCTGAATTTACCCTGGACCGATGACTGAAGCCTCCTGGCGCCACTCTTGTTCTCTTGTTGTGAGCCTTGTGCTCTAAGCTGACTCTGTTGTTGCGGAGCCGTTGGGTGCGACTCAAAATAACAGCGAGCTGGAATTCCTGACTTTGGGTCTCGACTTGAGAGAGCTAGGCTGTGGGCTGCTGGCCCTTTTCTATTCCTGGCACTGAATGACAGCTCAACCTGTTCCCCTCTGTATCTACCCTCTCCCATAGTATCCACCCCTTCTCCCCCTCTCTTTCCACTCTCCTCTTTCTCTCTGCACGGCTGCCTGTCATATTCTCCCACATTATCCTTACAAATCACTTGTGGGCTTTCACTTAATGCCACAGGGAGTTGGCTAAACTTCATGTTAGTAGTTGCAGTATCATCCTTTAACATTTCTGTTTCCCTCTTAACATCTAAATGACGTTGTTTAATTTCAACAGATTCTGTATTTAAATCCGTGTCATCAATTTCAACTTTCTGCACTTTTTCTATTCGTACTGCTGTTATCGCGCTTGTGTGTGGATCTTGCAAGATAGGCATTTGGCTGAGAGCATGTGGTGTGGCATTTCTACATTCATGCAGGACTGTTGTAGTTTGTTCAAAGGTTTCCGTGTGAGCGAGGTCATCACAATGTCTGCTTTCCATTGGGCATAGAGAAGGATTCATTCTCTCACAGATAATGGGTGAAGGCTGATCTTCCATCTGCTCAAGAGAAGTTGATGATTCCAGTGCCGATGGTTGAAGATCAGGGGATAATGCGGTATATCTGTTGTGATCTGAAGCATTTGTTGAGGGTCTTGATATGCTCCCTGGTGTTGACAAAACATTCCTTGAGACAGGGGCATCAACTCCAAAAAGAGAGTTAGACATTTCAGAACAGTTGCCACAGACGGTTTTCTCTACTTCAGGTGCTAAAATCTCAGCTAATGAAACAGAACTACTTGCAAAGCCCTGAATGGTAGGAGAGTTTTTATTTTGTGGCAAAAAACTATATGACATTGTCCGCATTTCAGGTGAGTACGTGACTGATCTCCGTTGAAGTGAAGGGGCTGGGGAAGTAGGTTCTGGTGTAAGGTAGTTTTGTCTGCTGTTTGGAGTGGAGGTGATGCTTCTTAACTCAGGTGTGGAACCTTGACTGTGTGCTGGCGTCAGTACATAGTCAGTTCTTGTGATGGCTGGTGAGGGTGGTAGATCATCACATTCCACTGAAAACAACTTTCTTTCATTCGTAGGTGATGGGCTAATAGTATAATCCATGGTCAAGTGATTTGTTTCGGGTTCTGGTGAATGATCCAGAATGGAGTGGTCAGGTGAAGAGCAGAAATGACTGTAATCAATGCCTGTGATGACAGGGGAGGATGAATAGGCTTCAGGTTCAGTTGAATAAACCTCTCTCTCACTTGTTGGATATGGGTTGTTGGTATAACTCTGAGGTGAGTGGATTATAACTGGTTCTGGTGAGTGGGCTGGAGTTGAGCAGATTTCATGGTGATCAATCTCATGTGGGGATGGTAAGGCTTCGGGTTCAGTTGAATAAACCTCTCTCTCACTTGTTGGAGATGGGTTGTTGGTATAACTCTGAGGTGAGAGGATTATTACTGGTTCTGGCGAGTGAGCTGGAGCTGAACAGATTTCATGGCGATCCGTCTCATGTGGGGATAGTGAGGCTTCAGGTTCAGTTGAATAAACCTCTCTCTTACTTGTTGGAGATCGGTTGTTGGTATAACTCTGAGTTGAATGGACTATTACTGGTTCTGGCGAGTGACCTGGAGCTAAACAGAATTCATGGCGATCAATCTCATGTGGGGATGGTGTGGCTTCGGGTTCAGTTGAATAAACCTCTCTCTTACTTGTTGGAGATCGGTTGTTGGTGTAACTCTGAGTTGAATGGACTATTACTGGTTCTGGCGAGTGACCTGGAGCTAAACAGAATTCATGGCGATCAATCTCATGTGGGGATGGTAAGGCTTCGGGTTCAGTTGAATAAACCTCTCTCTTACTTGTTGGAGATCGGTTGTTGGTATAACTCTGAGTTGAATGGACTATTACTGGTTCTGGCGAGTGAGCTGGAGCTAAACAGAATTCATGGCGATCAATCTCATGTGGGGATGGTGTGGCTTCGGGTTCAGTTGAATAAACCTCTCTCTCACTTGTTGTAGATAGGTTGTTGGTATAACTCTGAGATGAGAGGATTATTACTGGTTCTGGTGAGTAAGCTAGTGCTGAACAGATTTCATGGCGATCAATCTCATGTGGGGATGGTGATGCATAATAAACCTCTCTCTCACTTGTTGTAGATGGGTTGTTGGTATGACTCTGAGGTGAGGGGATTATTACTGGTTTTGGTGAGTGAGCTGGTGCTGAGAAGATTTCATGATGATCAATTTCAGAGGAGGGAGGTGCTGATGCTTCAGGTTCAGTTGAATAAACCATCCTGTCATTTGTAGGTGATGGACTGATGGTATAACCCATAGAAGAGTGAATGATTACTAGTTCTGGTGAACGAGCAGGTGAATGGACATCGGGAAAGGAGCAGATGTCGCTGATCTCAGATGATGCTGGTGTCTCTCTGGCACCTGTGGAACACACAGACTCTCTTGTTTCAGTAGACATACTTGGGAAATCTATTTCCATGTTATCATCGGTGCAAAGTGTGGATAGAGAAGTTGTGCGACATGTGTCCTTCAAGTCTTGAAACTCCAGTTTGTTCTCCTCTTGACCTGAACCTAAATTCAGGGGGGCAGGTGAAGATGTACCAGCGGAAAGAGGTGTGCAACTAATTTCTCTACTTACAGGGGAGGGGGAAGATATCACTTTGAGCTCAGGTGTAGAATTAATATCTCTGTTTGGAGGTGAAGTAGACATCTGGGCAATTGGGCTACAGTTATGTTCCATTGGAGGAGTCTTGTACAGTTCTGAAGGAATTCTACTATTACTAGCCATCGGTTGTGAAAGAAAATCTTCATGTTGTAAATTATGATTGTACATTCCTTCTGTGTTTTCATGAGAAACAACATTATCTAAAATTGGGCTTGTGTTTGTATGTTCAGGTGTTGTATTCACTTCTCTCTCATTAAAGGAAGGTTCTCTGTCCTCCAAAGATTCATTTTCTGAAGCATTCAGACTTGTAGCTGAATTCAAATACTGTGGTTCAGACTCATTCATCTTTTCTGTTTCATTCACAACGCCGATGCTCACCGACACTTGGGGTTCTTCCCAGTTCTCTGCATGTGAAAGGTCATCACAATTTACACAGGTTGGAGGCGGTGTGCAATGAAAAGGTCCAATTTTGGAGTCTGAGAAGATAGTCGAATCAATTGGTGATGAATTTGTATCAAATATGGAAACATCCTTTATATTTTCTGGGGAAGGTGTGGCGTAAGCGACTTCGCTGGTATCACCCGAGTCAGATCCACAGGCAGTATGATAAGACCCTGAAGAATCGTTGGCATCGTCCGCTGGTAAAGTCTGTTCCGTTTGTTCCGTTTCCTTCCGAAGAAATGTGGTAGAGGACGGGTTACTGGAAAGCAATGGGGATTCCAAATCATCCCCAAAAATGTCACACAAGCAGGTGGTTTCAGATATGGCACTACGATGGCTGGGTATTGCGGTGATGTCGAAGATCTCCACGCGGTTTGGCGCATCAAGATTTTGCAGGTTGAATGTGCGTGGTGCACTATGAAAGAACGAGTAGCTGTCGCCGTCTAGAACCCAGGGGTCCATTTCTTCTCTCCAGATACCACAGGCATTGGGTTATGATTCTTGACAATTATGAGATTGTCATTTAGCAGTTGAACAGGTGATTCTTTCCAGACCTGCAAAAATAAAAGCATAAAGAATTGTCATTAGATTATTAGTCTTTTTGAAGAAAAATGCGATATTTCTAAATGTTAGTGGTTGGTTTGTTTCATTTAAATATTAGCGTATTTATCCAATAAAAAAATCTATAGGCTCTTATAACATAAGACAGTTTTTTGTACATTTTTCAGTTAATAATAATATGAAATGTACAGTAAATGCATAAATGTGTTTCCTTCCATTTAACCACAGTTCACTCATGGGCACATGTGCTAAATATAATTTTTTTTAAAAATCATATTTAAAATTGATCTAAATAAAAGATTGGCCTTCACCAAACCATCTTTTTGAATTGTTGCAACTCATGGAGACTAAAGACAAAACCAAAACCAATTTGCTATATGAATATTCATATGTACCATTTCATTTATGACAACTATACAGTGAAGCCTGTTAAAATACAAATGCATACGTCAAAGTTCATCACAACACACCATTTAATAAAATCTCTTGAAGAGACGTTTATTTATTATAAGGATACAATTATATCCAGATGGATACTTGCCTTTCTCTGCTGTTTCCGTTCGATCAGTTTGAATGGAATAGCAAGCAAACCTTCCAGGGTGCATTCACAGGAGTCAGTGCCATTCCCTGTGAATGAGGCTCCAACAGGGAGGTCCAGGTTTTCAAGTTCCAAACTGATCCTTCATCGAAAAAAGGGCCACTCAGTGCACAGATAGGTTCAGCCCCTCAGCGGAGCCAAAAAAAAGAAAAACACTCCGACTCCTGTAGCGTTACCACAGAGCCTTTCTATTTAAGAGATTAATGGCCACCACTTGGTAAAAAAGAGACAGAAAATATGAATTGAACCCGACCAGAAGCTTTTTTAATCATGCTTGGGTAAAGGTACACAGCTCTGCCGAGCTTAATAGGGTATTACAGCTAGCAGCAGGTGCTAGACTAGCAGAGACGACGCTTGAAATGGAATCTGACACTTTAGGCCAAGACGGTCATAGGGCCGCACTAAATTTAGACCTCTGCTATCAGGGGAAACTTTGCTTTGAGAGGATGCCTAGAAACGCAGAGAACACTAAATGACAGCTTGAAGTGTGCAACCCCATGAATGTCTTTACATTAGTACTGAATTGTCATGTTTTATCAGATTATTAAATACCACGTGCAACAGCAGCTCTTGAAGCAAACTATCTGCTGTTAGCCCAAAACTTATTTATGACTTACGACAAATATGCACTAAACACATGCTGTTGATCTTGGATTTGTTTTAGTGAACAACTGTACATTAATCTCTCTTCTTCCCATCCTGTATGTCGACCATCCTTTGTTCAGTGCATCAAAGTGATTCATTTCATGTGGTTGCAAACTAGTCTATCATCATATAGGGAAAGAATGCTGACACTCTCTGCAATGCAGGGACTTAATGCTCACACAAATCCAAACACAAAACAGCTACAGTAGTTTGACAATACCTCCAAGAATAGGTCTTCGATCAGCTGGTAGACTGTTAAGACAGAATTCCTTAGACCTCATGGAAATGTGACATCTACACGCATGTGAAATACATTTAAAACAGAATTTGCATCGGATGCTTTTTTAAATAATTTCTTATCTGACATTTTTGAATAATATATAGACCCTCCCTTAAAGTTAGAGTAAATATTACATTTATTTCAATATAAATGTTGGGCACTTCTTCAGACTGTGTGTGACATAAGTGTACAAAATTCCACTTAAAATATTATCAAAACATTGTAACAAAATGCAATAAAAATAGGACTACAGGATGTTATTTGTTCTGGTCCACTTTGCATAAATATGCTTGCCGAAAATCCCCCGGTAGAAACATGAGACAGAGCGCTCTATCTTCAGCTCTCCGGTGGATATAGATACTCTATTTTTTGACAAATATGCAGTGAGCAGAAACTGCCCTACAAATAAAACAGGTTTAGGAGGTCACACTGCAATTTGTGTACAAAACATCAACTTATTGACCTCTTAATTATCATTTCCCTATATAACATTTGTAAAATTAAGAGCCTATAAACTACCAAAACCTCCAAGTTTGTCCTTTATACAGGACCCACAGAAAAAAATGCATCACCAAAAGTGCTCTTAAGTGTAAACAAATGATTTGTGATACTCGGTTGTAACAATTCTCATGACACTTGCCATCTTATCTCTACAACATGAAGTTCAGTTCATTTTCTTTAGTGTTTAATAAGGCAAGTTGTCCCATGTCTCCAACATCTCTGGTTTATCAAAAAGCTCCTGGGGTGAAGTCAACTTTATATGAAGTCCTGCTGTATAAATGTTAAAATAGAGATATATGTATAGAAAATTCCCACTACTTTTCACGCCATCATGTCAAGTAGATCTGTACGTGTCCATATTTTAGTTGTTATGTCGGACAGAAATCCTCTTCAAACCTAATGCAGCTCAATTTCACAAACTGAAAAACAAAACATTATTCTTTAAAGACGTGCGACTGGAATCAAAATACAAATATTCCCCTTTTTTGTCAACGGGGAATTATAATGTTCTATCTGAATTCTGTGACACCTAATTTATAAAGTTTTTTCCTTACGTTGTACATTATGGATCTTTTTAGAAAAAAAGTTTTGTCTACAAAGTCAAATTGAATGCAAAAACTTATATATAGTTTTAGAAAGAACTTTATAATTCCAAATCACGTCACGTGCCAAATCCAAATGCATTTATTGTGCTGTAAATTAGAGGTACATTGCTAAATAATGAATTCATTGTCCGATTTAATATTATTACAAAGAAATAAATGTTTATGAGTTTAAGAAGTTGTGGAGGTGACTCACCTGTGGGTTTGAGTTGTTGTACCCTAGAGAAGTAGCACGGCGCTAACATCCCTCCAGGATCTCCAGGAGTCAACAGAACCCCATTCTCTGACCAGAAGAACCGAATCCCATCTAAACACCACATAGATGAGAGAACGATCATAAAGAGCACAAACAGTATTCTTAACATAGATTAAATTTCAAAATGTTTTATCAATACCTGCAATAGCTTTAGGGACATTAATGTACACAGCCAACTCACAGTTCTTTCTCATACCTGAAAATGAAAAGCAGTAATGAATGTGTCAGTAATACATAAGTAAAATACAAATATTAATTGCCATAAACAGTAACGAAAAGTGAAATTTTGTATAAACAGAGTATTACAAAAGATGGTATGACCCACACGAAATGAAAATGCCCTAATCCGTATGTTTGTTTATCTTACCACTGATGACTCCGCCCTCTCCAGGTATCCCAGGTGCCAGGTGTATGTGAGTTCTGTTCATTCGGCTGAGACCCTGGCTCTGTATAGAGGGCCAGTGTTTCATGAATGTGCCGTGCACAGCCTCTTTTGGACAGTTCGGATCATCAGGTGCCACCTGTTTCAACTCCAGATCTGCCACCTGAAAGATACGCAGTCTGGAATAAGATCATCTGATAATAAGCTCTACAATTAATAAGCAATACAAATCGACCTCTGTCCTATACTGACCTGCAAAGAGTGACCCTGATTGGCTCGTATCCGATTACGTCCGTCATCAGGGTGTGCTTGAAGCTTGAATCGGTGCTTGTCATCGCCGGCCACCACTCGCTGCACGTCCTCCAATGAAAATGAGCGGAATTGCTGATGTGCTAGAAGATCCTCCACATACATGAAGCCATCTGCAGACAGGGACATTAGATGAAAATAAGGTTCCAGTCCTGTTTTATTAAATCCGTGTTGAGCCGAGGAGTAGATAAATTAATGATTTGCTCGGTATTCAAAAATACACACTGTTAGTCGCTTTCATCTCTTACCCGAGTGCATCTGAAGGCCCATCTTACTGGCACCATGACGTAACACATAAGTCATAGATTTAGACAACCTAATATCCCTGCTCTGAGGGACACACAAAACATAACAAATTCAAAGCATATCTATGCATGCACAGCCCTTAAAATGCACAACGGTAACTGGGTTTTTGACCTGTCCTAAACATTCATTTCAGGCTCACTTTAATCCATACATTACGGTTATACTGTTATATGACTTCACACAAATTAAATAACTTTATTAAGTATTTCTAAATTATGTAAATAATCTTTATTCCAAGGTGTGCAAAACTACCAGGTGAAGATTGATAGATATTTAAAAATAGTGACCAGGTAAAATACAAGATTATATCAGTCAATGTCATATCATCCAAATAGGCATATATGCACTTTTCCCTAAAGTCTGATAATCATAAGAAACCCAATGACATAATGTAACAATGTGCATTACAGGCGTCATAAACATAATACATATTTATATTGTACCTCTTCATCTCGGTGTCCCCGGCCTCCTCTTCCTCTTGTTCCTCTTTCTCGAGGTCTACAGTCCATTCTTGATCCGGTGATTTTGATGAAGTGCGCTGTATGATCTGTATCACGCTGTATTGATTATTGCGTGTAATTCTCACACATTCTAACAAGCATTTAACTATTATTTAAACGTGTTAAAGCTGTATACTTACACTTAGTGTGGATATTTCTGTTTTTAACTTCACATCTCTCTATCAGAACACGGTAATGAAAATAGTGCAGCAGCCATTTCTGAGCCTGTTTTTTTTAGGGCCAGCAGGGGTCAGCAAAGCCCTCACGTTTTACTTCCGGATATATGTAACACCACCTAGCGGTGTTTATAATATTGAGTCTTTGTGCTGATTTGTCTTATTTAATTAATAAAACCGTGTTGAAACGCAGATGAATGGATAAGAACATTTTATCAATAAAAAGCGATTCAATCAAATGAACTATAAATCCAATTATGAGAATTGAAGACAGCAACAAAGACATCTAGAGACAGTCGACTAGTCTTATTTGTATTAATACAAATTGAAATAGAAAGGAAAATGAACCAGTCCTTCATATAATAAATTTGTTTTCAATGATAAAATGTGTCCCCCTAATGGAGCGCTTTGTGCGGGGGAACATTCGTCGTGTTGGACTTTATGCGGAACTGCGCAGTTCGATCAGGGTATGACTTTAAAGTATCGCGAGAGTTAGTTCCCTCGGTGTGTTATCGGATCGCTATCGCGGTGCTTGATGTCATGCGCAGGAGCATGAAATCGACGAAGTTTGCGTCCGTGTGCGAAGCGTTTCGCAGACTGACGATTCGCCCTCTGGATCAACAAAACACTGCGGGCTTAAAGGCTCACGATCTGAAAACAAAGACCCGATTTAACGTCGTGTTTTCTGCTGGGAGAGCTCGACAACATGAACACGCATTTTAGCCGCTGTCATTCCGTAATCGCCTACTGTGTTCTGGTGGGTTTGGTTTTGGGTTTAGAAGATGGACCGGATCGCCCGGTTTTCGGAGCCCCGGGATCCCCAGTCCGTCTCTCCGAATCGGATCCCGGGGTTTTAAAAGCGATCAAATTTGCTGAAGAGCGATATAATATGGCCTCCAACTCTATGCACTTTCGCCGTGTCAGTAAAATCATATCAGCCAGCAAACAGGTAACTTTAACGTTAAAATTGTAAATGAAACATTTAAAATGTGTTAAAAGTTTTAACCAATTATAAATCATATTTATGTTGTTATTCTTCTGTTATGCTTTATTTAATTGTCTTATGTGTATGCGTGATCTGCATTGAACGTGGTTTTAATTAAAAACATTTTAACCGCAGTTCATTTGATCAGATGTAAACAAGGGCAGAGCGCGTGTAGAGGCCCGTATACATAACAGGGTCCAGCTGATTCATTTGGTTCAACACTGCACCCTTTTTGCGCAGAAGTCTATCACAGCAATGAAAGAGAAGCTGCGCAATATTGACCACACATTGATGTTTCTAAGGAAATCTGTGAAATAGGTCAAATAACATCTATTTTAAATGTCAAGCTATGACAAAAATGTCATCGTTTGAGAATTGTTCTATATCCTTATGTGTTTATATAAGATCTGTTACTTCTCTATAAACTGTAAATTAAGTTGCCGTCTACCCATTATTCCACAGCTGGTGAAGGGTGTGAGGTACAGTATTATGGTGGAGATTGGAAGCACACAGTGTAAGAAATCTTCAGTAAAGAATGCTGTGAGGACCTGCGATTTTCTGCCAGAGCCGCAAAAACAGAAGGTGAGCAGTTCAAACAGACTGAACTAATGTAATCCTTCATCCACATTAAACATTGCTCATAGCACAAAACTCTGTATTGTACAAACCTGTGATGGTTTTACTAACAGTTACAGTTCATCTGTACTGTAACAGATTTACTTACAAGGTTGATCTGAATGCATTTATTTGACCCGAGTAAAAACAACTGAAATAGACAGATGAGACAAAACTCATGTGACAGTGATCTTGTGATTTCGAATTGCTTAATATGACTGTAACCCATGTGTGCGAACCTTACGTCACTATCCTAATGCGGCCGTCTCAGTGTTTGTGTGTTTTTCACATTTGAATGTTTAGTTTAATATAAATGCTAATAGATTTCAATCTCTCCTCAGACTGAAGTGTGTTTGTTTGAGGTCTGGGACATTCCCTGGGAAAACAAATCCACACTGCTCAAACAGAAATGTCGGCCGGCAGGTCAGTAACAGGACAAATATCAGACATTAAGCAGTTAACTATATCTGTATATGGTGTTCATCTTAAACAATAGATGCATAGTCATTCTGTTGTGCACATAACAGTATTTTCTGACCAGAATGAATGTGTAGTTACCTTCATATTGTTTGTTTCTTAGTTTCTAAGGAGCTCAAAAAGGTTGCAGCTGTACCTTTGACTCATGGCAAACCTGCAAAGGTATGGTTTAGTGTACATTATGTAGAAAATTGATTATATTTCTAAACAAAATTAATTAGGATTAATATATGTTTGCATTTTCTGATGCACTTCCTTGTTATTCAGGAATCTGTGGAGCTTTTGACCGAGTTCAAAAACTTTATGACCAAATACAACCGAACCTACAGTTCTCAAGAGGGTCAGTACAGTATATTAACATGAATTATTTGTGCTCCCATTTTTACATTTTTATACATTTTACAAGTATTGTTTCATTTCACCTTCAGAGTCTGGGAAGCGCCTGCGCATTTTCCAGGAAAATATGAAAACCGTGCAGACGCTGCAGTCTCTGGAACAGGGGTCAGCGGAGTACGGGGTCACCAAGTTCAGTGACCTCACAGGTAGGTGTATGGATTTCTTGATTTCCATTGGTTATTATAGAGACAGATAGGATGTGTTCTAAGTAAAAATTACAGATCAATGAGAAATTGTGTTAAGATTGAACTACAGGTACATTTTTATTATTTAAAATTACATATTAGTCCATCTCCTGTCTGTTTAGAGGATGAGTTCAGAATGATGTACCTCAACCCAATGCTGAGCCAGTGGACTTCAAAGAAGCAAATGAAGCTGGCGAGTCCCGCCAGCAGAGCCGCTCCTGAGACCTGGGACTGGAGGGATCATGGAGCCGTCAGTCCTGTGAAAAATCAGGTATAAGAGCTCAAATCTTTTGAAACGAATCACTGGCGAGGAATTAATTGAATCAAGGTAAAATGACTTCGCAAGCTGGTTTAATCGAGTTAAAAGCTCACTTATTTGACTCTCTGTTGCAGGGCATGTGTGGCTCTTGTTGGGCATTCTCTGTGACGGGAAACATTGAGGGTCAATGGTTCAAGAAGTCAGGCCAGCTACTGTCCCTCTCTGAGCAAGGTATATTTAGAATCAATGAAGATATACATTTAGCAATGTTTAACCGAATTAATCCTAAAATCATTTTTCCCTTTTTATAGAACTAGTGGACTGTGATAAGCTGGACCAGGCTTGTGGAGGCGGCCTACCGTCCAACGCTTATGAAGCCATCGAGAAGCTTGGTAAGAAAAAAACGGATATTTCCTACAATTGACTATTTGTGCTTTCTAAACAAACGTTTCTCTCGTCCACACACAGGAGGTATTGAGACTGAGACAGACTACAGCTATACAGGGCACAAACAGAACTGTGACTTCTCTACAGGGAAGGTGGCCGCTTACATCAACAGCTCTGTCGAACTTCCCAGTGATGAGAAGGGTGAGAGAGACAAATGAGAGAAGAGAAAACCACTGTAAATAAACAGTTCAATCTAAAGCACAATAACTTTGAGAATGGTAATAAGTACCTGATATATTAAATACAACTTGAAAATAAACGGTTCTGAAAATTACGGAGTTAATGCGAGATGTAGGTTGAACTTGGCTCTGATTTTCTTATCCTGTGTCTGGCTGTAAACATTCTGCTTATCAAAATATCTTTCTTCTTTGTCAACAGAGATTGCTGCGTGGCTGGCTGAAAATGGTCCAGTGTCTGCTGCTCTCAATGCCTTTGCCATGCAGGTAACCCAACTATCACATCATTACAAAAATAAATTGTCAGCATGTAGAAATTTGCTCGTGTTACATATCTGTAAATATAATGGTGCATAAATATAAATATCATTAGGATTATCATTTCTACCATATATCTAGTGCTGCTGTCTGTAATGAGTTGCACTTTTAAAACATATATTTTTTATTTATTTATAAATGTTTCAGTTCTACCGAAAGGGTGTATCTCACCCTCTAAAGATCTTCTGTAACCCCTGGATGATTGACCACGCTGTGCTGCTTACTGGATATGGAGAACGTGAGTTTTATTTACATCTAACTAAGAGATCGTTGCAATGATAAGCTCAGCATTTGCTCTGTCCTTTACAGAAAAACTGTTATTGCAGCTCGACAGAATAGGTCAATAGAGTCATTTGTGGGAAAGTTTTTGGTAAATAGTTTATGTGCTTGTGTATGCAGGAAACGGCATTCCGTACTGGGCCATCAAAAACAGCTGGGGAGAGGACTACGGAGAACAGGTAAGAAACACACGTAAATTTCTCTTTCACCTTTAAAATAACAAGTTGGTTTACTTTGGCGTAAAAATATTGTTGAGACATTACCTGAACATTAGGGCTGTCAAACAATTGATCACATCTAGAATAAAAGTTTGTGATAACATAATATTTGTCTGTATACTGTGCATATTAATTTCATATTATAAACAATACACATACAAATATATTCATTTAGAAAATATTTACATGTAGTTATTTATATTTACCGATAACTTAAACTATACGTTTATTACATTTAAATACTGTATATGCATGTATTTGTATGTTTTTATTAATACAAAATTAATATGCATTATTCTGGATGCAATTTGTCGTGATTAAAATAAAAATAATACAGAATAAATTTAATTTTATATAAAATAATATGTACAAAATTATAAATGCATAATAATATATATATTTTTTTTTCTCTCTCATAGGGTTACTATTACCTGTACAGAGGATCCAGGCTTTGCGGGATCAACAAGATGTGCTCATCTGCCATTGTGAATTAGACAATTACACACACACACACACACACACACACACACACACAAACACTTTGCACTTATTCGATCCGTTAAAGCTCATAGTATTCAGAACCTTAAATATGTGAAGTATTTCTCTTGAGGTCATAACACTCATTATTTACCCTCTCTAACTGACTTTAGATGTAACTGGCTGATCCATGATCAGCTTTCTGAGGAAGGTTACGTTTGATTTGACTACGAATAGCTGGATTAGCATGTTTGCATACTTGATCTGATATCCCACATGAGTGGTGATGTTATGGAAACAGCAGATAGCAAAGAAGGAACGATAACACCACACGCGTTTACCATAACAACAGCATAACTTCCTAACACTTCAATATACAGCATTGTTAATTTAGTTACTTTGTGTTTTACTCCGATCAGTATATTCCACGTCTTAATATTTATTGTTGACTTTTAAAGTGCATTGAGGTTGTGTCATGTTTAGCATCTGTTTAAATGCTTAATAGGTTTTAATTGATTGATTTGAAACTATATTTTAATCTACTGAGTGCACTTTACTAAATGTTATCGAGTTAAACGTATTGAAAACCAGAGAACCCACACTATGATTCCGTTATGTGTGGGACTTCTTTTGACTGCACATCTTCCTTATTTTTGAACATTGCATGGAAAAATGTTGCTGACGCTCAATGGAATGAAAGGCTTCAGGTCTATTTTGTGCTAGAAATATTTTGAATTGCTTTGTTGTACTGTTCAGATTAGTTGTTTCTCTCCTGCATAATAAACTCTTAGCTGTCTCCGAACTAAACTTGGGCTTCTGTAGATCATTTAGAAGAGCATTGCATTAGAGAGCAAATATTATGGGTTTGAATCCCAGTGAACACACATACAAGGTATATCTTGTAATGTAAATTGCCTTGCATCTGCTAAATGCATAAATTTAAAAATACATAGTTGAATGCGTTAAATAACTGCGCAAAATGTATTTAAATCGGCGGTGCAAAGTCTTAAGAAACTAAGACACTGGCCATAAGGTTCACAGTTAAAGCAAACATTGAAACACTTCAGGAAATGAACATTTTTGTGGCGACTATGAACTATAGTTAACCTCAAATTGTTGTTTGTTTTTGACAGTCTTCGGTCATCTTGTGTTCCTCACATAATACTAGTGTCCGTCATGGAAAAGTCTTGTGTTTGGTCAGAATCTGGATTGTCAATATTCATGAGCCAGGGTAACCCACCAAGACCTCAGACAACCCTGCGACCACCATTATGAAAATGCTTTATATTCTCAAAGACATTAATAACATGTTATGCTAAACTAGTGTTGACCTTGTTTATTAAGTAATGAATCTTATAACTCTTGCCAAATGGAGGATTCCCTGTGTGGCTCAATTCTATAGAAACAACCAAAAAATGCAAACAGGAATTGTTCTTATTTAAAGCTACAGAACTACATTAAGAAATCACTTTGTAATGAAATTTTATGGCAAGCTCCTTCTAGTGGTAATATGCAGTACTACACTGTTGATAATAACAAAATCTTCTGGGATTTACATCACACCAAACACAACAGATATCAGACGGTTACTTTAAACATGTTATTTTATTGTCTTAAAAAGTTACACAATCCCTAAGGAAGGGATTTAGTACACTAAAACATTTAACAGCACGACTACACAGCTGGGGAATCTTTGAAATATTATAGACTTTACAAAAAAATTCCCCTGGTAGATTTTTATACTCAGCTTGACAGATAGCCATCTCTTACGGAATGACGTGATGTCACAAAAAGGAACAATGTTATTGAGAACCATAAGAAATCCATCATGTTTAGGGAAGACATTGCATGGACTATCAGTATTTCGTATGAAATATGTTCAGTATAAACAGCACATCCGTTCGGATGATTTTTTCCTTTTTTTCCTTTTACAGTCACTAGAGAACAGGCATTAGTGCAAAAATGGTATTACAATGTAATTCTGCCTGTAGCTATGCATTTTTATTTAATAACGTGACACTTTGCCGTCCTTTTGAATCCATTTTCGAGTTATGACTGGACTCCTGCTCAGAGATAAATAATGATAGATGTTTACTTAATGGAACAGTGAAACCTTATTTCACATTTTAGAGAGATTACAATTTAAAAACTTGTTTTAAAACGTATTAAACAGTTTTTGAGCACTGGGACAAAACAAGCTACAGAACTGAAAATAACTGAGAAATGTTTACATACCAAACAATTGCTTAGTTGTTTGATAAATCTGTTCAACGTAAATTTAATCAACACGGTAAGAAAAAATTAAATACTGTAAAAAAAATTTTTAACTTTCTTTTAAATTGAGATTAAAAAATGTTGTAAATTAATTTAAATGGGAAATATCTGATTTAGGGGTTTTTATGTAGACGGTGATCATTGTGATATAATACGCTCCGTAAATTAAATGTGACATTTGTGAGAAGTCGAATCAAAACTAAAAATACATCAAACATCTATTCTCCCGTGTGTCAAAAATCTGTAAAATATTGATCGTATGTTTTCTTTTCATGAACTGATGTCAAAATATGTTGGAAATAATAACAATAAAAACCAAATGGCCGGACAGATCAGAGATCTGCCCTTCTACATGGTCTTATAAGTTTCCAAACTACACACAGTCTCTCTATTACAATGAGAACGGCAACTTACTAACGCTTTGATGGTCTCGATGTGATTGAGAAGCAGTAGCAGTACATTCACAGTTTGCAAGCTGATAGTGTTTGTCTAATACAGCAGAGATCTGAGATGCGGGATGGAAATCTCTTGTCTCCCTCTACGACTGTACAGATTGTGGAGGTAGCAATGTGTGTCATTTCGTTCTGTATTAGAAAGCACCTGGTTAAAATAGAAAATCGACAAAAATGGATTCATATTTTACATAGCGGTCCATTCAATGAGAAAGCACCAGTAGTATCTCATTTTTTTTTTTTAACAAATAATGCCATGGTGGTGTTTTAAACTACAGAAATAACCCACGACGGTGGACAGCACACAAGGATGTGATCAAATGACTGAAACAGAAGAGTAGGCCTATGGTTTGTTCAGATTTTCAGGGTTGCCACCACTAATATAGAATACAGTGACCAGCAAATATATGACACGGTAAATCAGAAGGGACCTGAGATTACAGAATGAAGCTCGGCAGAAATGAACGAATAGGCGGAGGCAATGCAGCTAGTTTGGATCAGAAGACCACTAAAACCCGTAGTGGATACGCTAAGCTATAAGGACCTACAAATGAGTTTGATTAAGGATTTGATCCCAAACATGATCGTAGATCACCTCAAATGTCGTCCTAATGAAGTGACCTGTATGTGTGCAGCAATATTTGTTGTTACAAACATTTCTTAAAAAATAAATAAATAAAAATAATACAAGATGCGCCCAGTGAATTATGACGAACGGTGTTTCTGTATTTGAAAATACAGCTGAAATAGTCTTCACACTAACTCGAAAGGTCCTGCCTGTCAGATTGTAACAGTCCCGATGAAGAATAACAGGTTAACAGGTGGGGCCCCCCGCAGGTCCCGTCACTACACGCTGGTGATGGAGGCCTGTTTCTCAGTGCGAGTGGTGGGCTGCTCGCGAACGGTACGGAAGCCGGGGGGCTGGTAGGGTGGCGGGGGTCTTTTGGTGCCAATGTGTCCAGGACTCAAAGCCAGATTCTGGCGTCTGCTATTTTCCACATTACTTGATGTGTTTGAAGCGAGACTTTCCCGTGTGCTGAAGGAGTACAGAAGGACAAGGAAAGAGAGAAATAGAAGGAGAAGTGTTATGAAGAAAACAGCCATGGAAAATTAATCGGTCACAGGTTAAAGAGAGACAACGATGTGCATTGTCTAGGTTTTTAAGGGACCGTTCACCCAAAAATGAATATTCTGCATGAAAAGCACCATAAAGATATTGTACTTTATGTATCTTCAGGCGGCACTTTAAAAATGGCTTTAAAGTCATATGGACCACATTTTGTTTGTTTAAATTGAGTCATTTTATAACTTGGCAACCTCAGTCCCCATAGATTCTCATTATAAAACATTAGATCTACAGTTTTACTCAAAAAGACCCTACGGGGCTCAAAAAACAAAGACAGAAGTATTTTGTATGCATGAACCATCCCTTTACCATAACAACAACCAAAAATGTCTTATTAGCATCAAGAGAAACATAAGGAACAGAAAAAGAAGAGCACAGATGGATAGATAAGTTGGGAATAAAATTCAAGATCATGACAAAAGGAATACAAACATGAAGAGACAACATTTATATATATTAGGGGTTACGGATGGATTTTGGCACTTGTCAATAGATCACACTGAGAGTTTCATTTCCACTGGCTGTGTTAAAAGCAGCTTCATGTGTAATGAAATCCATATTAAATGTGACTGCACACATTTGAAAGGGTGAATGTAAAACTGAATAGATTTGTGGGAGTAAATAAAACCAGAGAATAACAACAGACTCCTCATTGTATAGTCGACTTGTCAATCTGAATCTTCTGTAACTAATCCATTCAGCTCCAACAAAACTCATTTCAACTTTTCTGAAAACATCATTTTGTGTTGCGTAATTTTAGGTGAGGATTTGTTTCTTTATTCCCTCTAAGATCTAGATGAAAGTTGTCGTATTTCTTGCTGTATAATTTAACCTCTTTCAGAGATTCACTGACTACTGCCTTTTCGATCTTTTTTTACTATTGTTTATTATTATTATACTGTCAGAAAATGCGATGAGTCAAAAAAGGGACGAACCCAACCATCGAGTTATAAATTATTTAAAAGGTCCAAACCAATATTTGCCTTACATTGACAATGATGTAAAAACACATAAGTTGTTTAATATACTGCTAGTTAAAAGAGCTTCAATTTTCTTCCTTTTCTGTCTATCATGTTATGACAGTCACCACGTGGAAGAGGGTAAAACAAAAACAAAGGAAATAATTGCACGAACACATATACACACGGATAAATACTGCAACTGAACCACTGTATGAAAAACAATTTAATCGGGGGAAAAACAAACGTTCACAATTTTAAAACAAAAACACGGAGCACATTTTGTTTCCTCAAATGTTTGAAATATCTCATCAGCCTGTTAGGCCTGAAGTCTCGCCGGCTGACCCGGGCAACAAATACAGTGCTTGTTTTTTCTTCATCCAATCACATTTTTTCCTGAACACATTCAGAAAATGCACTTCATGAATTTCAACAACAGGTCAGATTCAATGCATGGAATTGTAAGTCTTTTCTATTGTTGGACTTTCTCCTGCAAAACAGGTTTAAATCCAACTTCTCTGTTTCTGAGTCAATATTATTGCACTGTGAACATGAAGACGTCTACAGTCTTTAGTCTACAGTCTTTCAATATGAGAGGTTTCAGACATTGGGAAGACATCAGGACAACGGTCAGGGTGCGAGGACAGGGTACAACTTAAAACTGCACAAGTTTCATCATGTGCTCAAGGCAACAAGTCCAAATGAATTATTTCTGATAAGGCCTCATGTCACATATCAATCGTGACTAAAGTGTGCTTATGTTTTTTTTATTGTAATGCTCAATCCGCTGGAGTTTAGTTAAGAACACATGATGCAACAACGCAGCATTTATACAAACATGACGTTCATTCGAACAAAATGAACAGTAAAAATATAAACATAATATGCAAACACAAATTCAATCAAAAAGGTGTAAACCCTTTCAAATATTGCAGTTGAAATTGGTAGTGGTTGACCTAAAGTGTTTTCGGATAGTTCACCCAAAACTAAAAATTATGTTATTTATTTACCCTCACGTCATTTAAAACATGAAAAGTTGTTTTGTGTCCATAAGTCAACAAGCACTGGTTTTGTTAGCTACCAACATTCCTCCTTACCCCCCATCTTCCTTAGTGTTCAACAAACAGTCATATAGGTTTGGATTGACACAAGGGTGAATAAATAATGACAGAATTTTCATTTGGGGGGGAATTATCCCTTTAACGGCTCTTATTTTAATAAACATTATTCACAGCGGTATTAGACCTGAAACATACTCTACACACGTGTAGTCAAACTAATGTGAACTCAATGCTTCTAGATTTCATGCAAATAAAAAAATGAAGTTATACAGCAGCTATTGCAGGCTTCCATGTAAACCATTAGTTTGCACAAACATCATTGTTACGGCAAAGCAACTGTTTGAAGAGAATTGTGCCATCCTTGGGTAAAGAAGGACAGAAAGAATATAATGTTTGTTTTAATGGCACAGACATTTGAAAGTAACTATTGCTTCATTAAGGTTTTTTACTGGCATGGTAATGTAGGAATGGGACAGTGCACTTGCAATGCTTTTATAGAGTATGTTTCTGGGCTTAAAGGGATACTTCACCCAAAAATGTAAATTCTGTCATTATATACTCACCCTCGAGTTGTTCCAAATCTGTATAGAATGCTTATAACCAGACAGATTTTGCCCCCCATTGACTCCCATTATTGGGAAAAAATACAATTGTAGTCAAAAGTGCCCCAGAACTGTTTGCTCTCCTACATTCTTCATAATGTCTTCCTTTGTGTTCAACAATAACTAATTTTTCCTACTATGGGAGTCAATGGGGGGCAAAAATCTGTCTAGTTACAAGCATTCTTCCAAATATCTTCCTCTGTGTACATCGGAACAAAGACATTTATACAGATTTGCAACAACTTGAAGGTGAGTAAATCATGATAGAATTAAAATTTTTGTGTGAAGTATCCTTTAATCTCATTTACAACGGTTGCTTCAACTGCATAAAAAAATAACTTTTGCATGAATTGGAATTAAACTCTACAGAATCCTATAAAAGCAAAAAAAACATCCTGTGAGTTAACACGGAGTTAAAAACAAGGATAATAATGCATGTCTATTCATAGAATAGCATGACAATCATTTCACCAACAAAACACATAAACCCTTAAAGTGGCCCTGAGTGCCTTACCGTGGCGAATTAAATCCACTATCCACAGTCACACTGCTGGAGTCCATACTGTCCAATCGTGTTGAATGAACCGCTTTTTGGCTGCTGTTGCCCTCGCCCTCCTTGGGGCTCAAGAAGGTGAGGTTCTTTTCGAATTTGCGCTGCAGATCCCTCTCCTTCTCCCGCTCCAACAGCCACTGCATGGTTCCTCCCTCCTCCATAACCTTCTCCTGCATCCTGTTCTTACGACTCGTCTCCTCCGATTCATCGTCCGACACATTGTAGTAGTCGAAGGTGGTTTCCGCGCACGACGCCTGTTCCTGACCAGAAGAAGGGGGCACGGTCAGCGGTAGGGGTTTGTCAAAGTGCTCTTGAGTCTCTAGCACCTCGGTTGACTTTGTGTGAGGAGACCGACGTATTGTACCCGGCCTGGAGAAGCTGCTCTCCACGTAGTCCGGGGGTTTGAATAACGTCTCCTGACTGTAAACCTCCGGCATGTTGTCCAAGTCACCTGAGTCTGGATTGTGTTGGCGCGACAGTCGTCCATTGGGGATCGGCTCGGGAGTCTGGCTTGTTTTCGCTATGGGAATACTACTTTGTCCCATTGTGGTTTCCTCTTGATATTCCATAGGGTGTGACGGGGTTAGGTGAGGGGTTAGGTGAGGGGTTAAGTGAGGGGTTAAGTGGGGAGTCGTTCGGCCAGAGGAGATCCCCTTCCAGACGCTGTCTGTATAGTCATGACTGGGAAGATGGGGCTGTAAGGAAGATGGGGCAGAAAGAGAGACTTCATTAGCCGCAGTGCACTGGAAATAATTGTCCACTGGCATTTTGGGAGAGCAAGACTTCAAGTCATTGTAAGCAGGAAGACTATCCCTGCTTTTACTCTTCTCCAGCGTCCTGTAAAGCACGGCGTCCTCCGAGGTTCCTCTCCCGATGTCAGGCACACAAACATCAGAATGTAATCTAGCAGCAGAGAGCATGATACGGGAATAGTGGGTCGTCTGTGCAGATGCCCTTAAAGTACCGTCATCAGTATAGTACCGACTTCTTTCATCGGGACTGCACTCAAAGTCTTCCGGAGGACCCAAGAATTGACCACCCAGCGGTCCTTTGGAGTTGTCCATGGAGCGGGACCTCCCTTTGGCCTTGTCCGACCTCTCGTGTCGTGACTTTCTCTCTTGCGTGTGACTGTGACTTCGATGGACTTTAGAATGGGACTGTGCCCTGGAGGGTTCCGGGAACGGCATCTCTGTCCTTCGCTTTGCCAATTCCCCGGAAACATCCCATTCTGGTGCGGTGGTGAAATGAGACTCCACAATATTGGGGTTGCTGTGCACCAAATACTTCCCCCTATTCCGCTCCATGGACATCATGGTTTCACGCGGAGAACGCACCAATGAGGAACTGTAGAATTTGTAATCCCTGTCGTAGGATATGTCCAGATTAGATCCTTCAGAAGGGTCGCCCCTGGACACTCGCGTTTTGCTATGGGACCGTGATGTCTTGCCCTGCTGGGTCTTGCGATGACTGCGACTCCGCTTGTTGCGGGCGCTCTGCTGGGCCGAGGCGTTTGCTCTGTTCCTTTGCGCCTTCTCCTCCTCCAGCCGCTTCATGACGGCCGTGTGGCGAGCCAGGTTCTCCACGGTCAGATCTGGGTTTATGCGACGTATGATCTCCATTTCCACATCTCTGGGAACCGTGTTGGGCGTCTCCTCGTCACGCAGTGGCCACTCCTCAGGTGGGAATTGGGCGGAGAACGTGGCTAGGTGTTTCGTCTTGTCCTTCTTAAAGCTGAGCCTGAAGAGCTTCAGTCCAAATTTCTTGGACTGCTTCTCCCCACTGCTGCTGCTTGTTCCGTCTTTACTTTGTTTACTGTTCGTCTCTGTTTTGAATGGAAAGCTAAGTGTATTTTTTGTCTTCTCCGATGACTGCTGGGGGGGCGGAGACACAGGAGAATGCTCTTTATGCTCCTTAGACCTTCTCTGTATGGTTGAGGTATGTGTGCTGGGCATCTCCTCCCGGTAACTGTTGTTGTAGGAGTCGCTGTGGTTCTTGTGGTGAGATCTCTCCCGGACGCATCCGGACGTGGAGGGAGTAATGGTACCCGAATGAGGGGAGGTACAGGGCGGCTGTTGCATGCGGTCCGGTATCCTCTCGTCCAGGTGGTACCACTTGCTGTTAGTCCTAATGAGGGATGGCGTGATGAAGTATGTCTGCTGGGTGACAATGAAATAACCCTCTGGGGTGGGGTAGATCTTCCGCTCCCGGACCAGCATGTTGAGCGTGTGCCGCAGAATCTCCATACTCGGAGTGGGGACGCCTGTTAGAGAGACAAAAGAGGATCAGGTTTACTTCAGCAAAACTGAATAACACGGATACCACAATCTTAATATGATCATTATAACAACTACACATTAGACATTGAAAGACCACACATTATAAATAATATTACACGGAACACATTTACTGGCAATTCTACATGGGTTTACAACTGCAAATGCTGTAAAATGAACAATATTAAATATAAAAAAATATTAGATTCATTAAGAGCTTTTCAAAAGTGACAAAAGTATAATTTTTTAAATAAAAAAGTATAAAATAAATTAATAAAAAAACAACAACTATATTATTATGAGTTCATAAAACCTTATGTAAAGAGACCCTGTATGTTCCCAGGTACATCTGGGAGACGTCTATTTGATGTCTGCATTAACATCTGCAAGACATATTTGACTATTGTTTGCTCATTTACAATATGTCTCTGAGATGTCTCCCATCAGTCATATAGACATCAAAAAGATGCTTGTAAGATGTTTATGATTTAGAATGCATGTACAACTGTCTTTTAAAAGATGTTTTATCAGATGTTCATCAGATTCACAGCAGATGTTTTCCTGATCTTAAGCAGACAGCTCACAGACGTATCTGGGTAAAAACGCAGCTAATGTCATTTTTTTCGATTTACTGTTCTCTACCTGAAACCATTACACATAATGTGAAAAACATTCTGGGAAAATATAACCTTGAACTCTTTTGACCAAGCCCATGTCAAAGACTGAAATGCATGTTTAGAAAGTCAATTTATTTATATATTTTGTGCAAAACACTTAAACACGTACACGTACGTTTTAACTTTATGTATTATGTGTCAACTAAGTCCATTACTTTAACAGCACATTATATAACCACACTGACATCCGGCCATGTTTGATATGACACAAATGTATATAATGCATCATATAGACACCGTTCAGTGGTGGCTGCCCTCTCTGTCTGCTTGACTTGCTTTAGAGCTTTGCTGCCATTACTCCCCATTACATCATGAAGTCCTTAAAACCAGCCTGGTGTGACGCAACACCCCGATCAAACGCCCATGTTTCAGGGGTGTATTACGCAAAATATGTCCCTGTCTGTGCCATTAAACTGTGCAGCCTAAACACAACTGAAGAAGATATTTGTGTGAACAGCCAAAGGGCAGTTAAGACCTTGTTTGATTGTTAAACAGTTTATTCGTCACTTGTGGAAAACACCATAAGTTATATTCTGAGATGGTATTGAGATGGTCCATTCAAGCTTATTATCTTCACCAGAAATTGGATTCTGCTCCACCAGCTAGACCAGCACAAAACAAAAGTGTCCACGAAACCTAAGCGGCATAAAGTAATCTCAGTATGGAAAAGCATGCCGGCTTAAGCCGTCTTTATTTTTAGCGGGGCCAGTGGATGTCTTTAATACACTGATATGGAGAAAGGTTGCCTGAACTTACATCATGGTTGCCTGCTTAGTTTCCCCGTCAATGAGGTGCAATCCTAATTCATCCTTACAAACATGACTTGTTCAAACGCACACGCACTTAAGCGACCGTCTAATCCAATCGAGAAAAACAACCTCTTCCTTATCTCAGACATTTACTTCTCATACAACGTCCGTGGACAGTTTTCTTATTGGGTCTGTGAACTCAGAGCTTCAGATATCAATTTATATTGGTTTTAAAAACATGCACATTTACATACTTAAATATATATGTATTGTGCAGTCTAAATGCAGAATAAGCATTCTAACCTAAAGCTACTCTGGTGCCGTACTCATCAGGAAAATACACTCGCACACCTGTCAAAGAAAGCTGTAGATTCTGAGCGGCCTTCTTGATCCTGCCAAAATGATTCGGATAAACGTTTACTGGACATATGAGCAGTTATTGCTTGGTAAATCCAGTGTTCAGAGGGAAAGCTGAAAGGGTGAGGTCATGACTCTATGACAACCTCACTGTTCACTACTATAGCAACTACCTCACAACATCAGACTCATAATGACTCCCTGCACCTGCTGCATCTCTTTTGCTCAGCATCATGCTCACAGAATCTTAAAGGGATACTTCACCCGAAAGCGTAAATTCTGTCGTCATTTATCACTCTCAGTCTCAAGTTGTTTCAAATCTGAAATGTTCGTGTTCTATCGCATGCAAAGAAGGTATTGTGAAGCGTGCGGGAAACCAATCACTATAGACTACCATTGCAGTTAGGGATGCACCGATACCAGAATCGCTATTGGCCTGATACCAAGCACATGTACTTTTAGTCGTACTCGTAATGACAAACCGATACCGATGACCGATACCTCACGTGACATACATAGAGCCCTATGATTTCCGCAATGTGGAAAACGCGGATGGAATCAAGGAATCCAGGTATAAAAACAGAATACGGAATCTGGCAAATGTATTATTTCCTAACAAGAAATTAGCGCTGAACCGCTAACGTAACAGCTAACTAAATATTCAGATACTGTTTAAATATGTGTTCTGCTTGTTTTGCATGACTGTGTGTAAAAGTGTGGACGCATTGTGCTTGTGAAGCTTTCTAAGCCAGCGTTTCACTGCACGAGGACACAAACACATAAACAAACACCAAGTCGGGTTAACTTTAACAAACGCTCTTTGCGGCGTCCCGTCAAAATAAAAGTCTGGTTGACTTGAACAAGTTATAATACACTCACATTTTACCCCACCACCCCTTGAATAATTCGACCACAGAGTATATTGTTTACTTTAGAAACTGAAGTAAATGTGCTAGTAAAATTGTGCTATTTATCATTAAAAAAATTGAACTTAATTTAAAATTAGTACTTAAATTTAAGAAGACCTAAAAACAAAAGGAAAAAAAATGTACCAGTGAGATACTGGTTTATCAACATAATTTTACATTATACAGGCAGCAGTTATGGGTATCGGTATCGGCGAGTACCAGAAACAAAATACCGGTACTCGTACTCGGTCTTTAAAAAATGCATCCCTGCATCTCTAATTGCAGTTTAGTCAATGGTGTCCCAGAAATGTTAGTTTACAAACATTTTTCAAAATATCTTCTTTTGTCTACACCGTATCAATACAATTTAAACCGGTTTGAAGCTGGGTAAATGATGCCATTATTATTTTTGTGTGAACTACGAAACAAATATGACGCTGGCATACAACATTGGGCAAAACTTACTGTCACCACAAAATAAAATCAATTCCAAAAATGATTAAGATTTTAATGACAATTGTAGATGTTGTGTGATGTCATTGACCGAGTGCATTACCTGGGAAACATGTTGCTAAATGCTCGATGAGAGTGTCTTGAGTGACAGTCTTCCGGGCGGAGTTCATGGCAGAAATGGCCAGGCACAGGATTTCTCCCAGTGGGATGAACTGGGATTGGCTGATGGGAGACATACTGATAGGAGACACATCACCTGCAGGAGGACAAAGGTCAAAGGTCAACTCAGTGTGCCACAGGTGAAAGGTTACAGTAGTGTCTTCATGAGTGTTAAACAGATGTTATGACTTCGACAAGGAAGAACAGATACAGATTTATAGCCCTCATGTGCTGTCAGTAGATTTTCGCTCTGTAGGGGACACAGAAAAATGCTTATTTACTACAAAAAAAATACAGATGGTGGCACCATGGCTATATTCATATACCGTAGTATTCATTAAATACTTCTGGGCAAAAAGGTTTAAAAAAGATGGTCAAACAACATGGCAAGTTTTTATATTCAAGGGAAAGTTCACCCAAAAATAAAGATGAACACACAGAAAGATATTTAGAAGTATCCTTATAACCAAACAGTTCTTGGACCCCATTGAGTACCATAGTAGGAACAATTACCTCATTCTTCCAAATACTTTTCTCTGTGTTCAACGAAAATAAAAATGTTTAAAGGTTTGGAACAACTAACAATTTTTACAGCATTCATAACTAGTTTAAAATGTTTTTACATAGATTTCCATATAAAACAATTAAATGACTAAATGACTTTAAAAACCTTACACTTAGAGTGCAATACAAGCTACTTTTGGATCTTGGCCAAACCTTTCTGACACTGCTACCAAAATAACTTCCAACTTTTTTAATCTTAAATCGTTGATTTATCCACAAGTCCTATTCCCAACACACCACTGAAACTGAAATAAGGGAGTCCACCTTTAGCTGTATAAAATCAAACCCACCATTCATAGCAACCAACTCAACACTTGTGCTTCAAACTGACCCACATTCTGCACAACTCGGCTCAACCCAAAACAATCTCACCCAAAAATATCTCAGAAAATCTGGAGCTCAGCTGCCCAGAAAACACTCTGAAAGTGGCACCCAAAGGAGGCAGCACACCCATCCAACAGCCCTGGCACATGGTTAAGTAGCTCAGAAACAGACCCCTGGCTCTACGGATCCAAATCAGGCTTATCTGGTAGGCAAAGCGAGGACAGGCACACATTGTTAATGCATCTTCCTGGCCGCTGAAGAACAAGGGTAAGCTGATTAGGACAAAACACACATGTGAGAAGTGCACATGGAGATTTGGTCTCCACGTGTGGGTGGAAAGCGATAGCCCGGCGTGCTCTGGGTGGTACGACTGATAAAGATGAAACACTGACCGAGGATCTGTTTGATGTCACCGGGTGGAGGCGATCGGACATGGAGAAATCTGATCGTACATAGACACAACAACACAAAGTAGAGATACACATGAGGGTTACATTTACAGCTTGGCCTGATGCCATCAGACGGGTGCCATTACTTGAACACCGTCCAGGTGGCTCAGATGACAAAACCAACGTGTGAAAGAGATTAAGAGGACACAAAACAATAATTGTTAGGTTTTGGGTTCTAAAGCAATCCCTTGACAGGCAAAGGTACAAGAAAGAGATTGTACAGTACACGATTATTTGAGAAAACATGACCTAAGGGTAAATAAGTGATCTGTCTGTATTTATGATGACACCTATCAAAACATAATGATCATTCGGTCATCATTTATTCACCATCATGTTTTTCTAATTGACCCTTTCCTCTGTGCAACACACGAAAAAAGATATTTTGAGAAATGTTTTTGTAACAATGGGGGTCAATGTTGTTTGGTTGACAACATTCTTCAAAATATCTACTTTTGTGTTCTGCAGAAAAAAGAAAGTCATACAGGTTTAACATGAGGGTGAATAAATGACAGAATTTCCATTTTTGGGTAAACTATCTCTTTAACAGCAATGCCTTTTTGGGAAAGTAATTTCCCCCCACAGTTTTGAAGCTTGTTCCACCAGGTGTTTTAACTTGTACTTCTCCGAATCACCCACATTTCAACTCTAAACTCATGAATATGTTTCAGTCGCCTAACCCTGTGCATACTCACTCGGTGATGTACGAGCCACATTTTCCCTGTGAGAGGTTTTACGACAGAACACATCTCTTGTAAGACACTGACAGAACTGTTCCTCTCTGCCTTCCAGAAAAAAAACATCAAACCTCCCAACCAAAACTGCGGTCATATGTGACCGGGTCACAGGACCACAGGTACCGGAGAGTAAACGCACTCGGGTCCAAAACATCAATTCATGTCTGTTTCATAACCAGATTACGCATCATACTGATTTCCTTCTAAAAACACAAGACATAAAAATAACTACAATATTCATTTATGTTGACTTATTTTATAAAACTGATAAACAACTGTAGATGTGTCTTAAAGTGAAAGTTCCTGTCATCATTTACACCCCCTTTTGTTTTTTCAAATGTGTATGATTCCTTCCTTCCGCGGAGCACAAAAGAAGATAGTTTGAAGAATGTTGGTCACCGAAAATTACTGGCACCCATTCACTTCTAATGTATAGACATAAAACCAATGCAAGTGAAGGGGCCCTTTTAAAAACTTTCTTCAAAATATCTTCTTTTGTGTTCTGCTGAGTTTAAATGCAGCTATTTCTGTATTTCTTTATCAAACTTACATGATTATTTTTAGTACAACCTCTCTATATACAAAAATGAGTCATTAAAGGAACAGTTCACTTAAAACTGAAATTATTTCATTATTTACTCCTATCTTATCACATCCTTGTGCAATTCCAAACTTGTATGACTTTCTTATGCGGAACACAAAAGAAGATATTTATAAGAACGTTGATAGCCAAACAACATTGAACCCCATTGACTTCTATCATACGGACACAAAACCACAGAGACATTTCTCAAAATATCGTTATCTTGTCACAGAAGAAAGAGTCACAAGTTTTGAACAACATGAGGGTGAATAAATGATGACAGATGGTCTATTTTTGGATGAACTATCCCTTTAAATCATAGCCTGTCAATACAAAATCAGTGTTTGGTATTGACAGGCGATGATTTAAAGGGAAAGTTCATCCAAAAATAGACAATCTGTCACGCTGGTTAGCAAATGGTCAACAAATGCAACCACATGACAATATTTATAATCTAAATCTATGTTTTCAAAAATGGAGCACTAGACAGCTCTACTTTCAGTCCCTTCTCTAAATAAAATTCCCAGAAAAGTGCTGAATGACCCAAATCTCCACAACACGGTGCATTTACTTTGGCTCAAACTAGGTCTTATTCCAGAAAATGAGTTTCATTACACAACACCGGCAGTGATAGAGGACAAAGAGGAGGTGCTGTGTTCTGCTTCCTGGCCGAATCTTCAAGGCTTTGATCTCTCTGATGGCTCAGGCGTGCTGTGATGGTGCTGATAACATTCAACAGCAGGATGCCACTGGCTCTGCGCATTACAATGAAACTCAAACATCTGCAACAGGCCGTCATTTGTGTTCAGACTGAAACTCAGGTTACTATTCCACGACACTTTAGGAAACTTCCTTCTGATCGGTCAAACGTGGCTAATTTTAAAACAAATGACTGTTTAACTGACCACAGACCCAGACAGACCCTACAAAGCTTTATTAATTTGACAAGTAGGTGTGTACAAATCTCTTGCATTACAGGAACAATTCGCCCCCAAATAAAAATGATTTCATCATTTATTCACCCTCAAAACTTTACGTGACTTTTTCGCAAAACACAAAAGAAGATATTTTGAGACATGTCTCTGTAGTTTTGTGTCCATACAACGGAAGGTCAATGAGGGTTCAGTGTTGTTTGGTTCGTAATGTTCTTAACAATATCTTCTTTTGTGTTCTGCACAAGACTATAAGTAATAAAGATTCAGAATGACATGAGTGTGAATAAATGAAAACAAAATGTTCATTTTTGGGTGAACTATCTGTTTAAATACAATAAAAATTTCAGGGTAAACGTGAATACAAAAAAACTGAATAAAGATGATGGAGATCTCATAGTGCGTCATCATAACTTGCATTGATTATATATCATAACAAGTCCTTCAATATAATAATATTATCACTTATGTAGCAACTTAAATTGAATAAATTATAATATGTAACAATTCCAGTAAGAGATGATTCTCAATAATTAATACAAAAATGTACCATGACTTATTGGACAAGGTACCATGCTAATACCATGTTGTTGGACACAGCACCCTGATGACACTTTAAGTATCTTGGTGTATCGTGTCAATATTACCATTCAGTACATTAGTATATCTCACAGTTCTACGGTACTATCATCTGATACCATGGCACCACCACAACACATTACATTACACCTCAACACACACCATGTGGAAAAGCATGCCGAGTGACCTCTGGAGAATTCCACAGACAACTAGGAACGCAGGAAGTGACCTCACACGCCACCAACAAAGAGCAGCATTATCAGAAACAAAATGGAAAACATGTGATAATGCTGTCAGCTTTACCACCCCCAAGAGAAACTAGGCATATATATTCAACCCATCCTGCTCCATTTGTCTAACACCCCTCCCCCCTAACAGTAGGCCCTGAGCAGGGGGCTCGCCTGATGGCTGACAGGGGGGAGACACAAGTGCTGAAGGGTCTCAAGGGTCGAAAACACATCCCGTCTTTCTCTGATCCCTCCACAACAGCTGCAGCGCGGCCCTCCTGAGATCGGTGCAGGCGAGTGATGCGCAGGCACGTTAACCAAATGCCTCCGTTCCCAAAAAAAGCCAGCGGAGAGCTCGGCAGAGGAAAACAGAGACAGAAAAACACACATGCGCTATTGAACGGGGCCGCCGCTGGAATAAGATAAGAGAGGAGGATGGTACGCACGAGACACGCTCACGCCTGACGCCGCCGTAGTAAACAATCCCCCCACAGCTTGGGCTCTTTGTCCAAACACCTCCCGATCAACCCCACCCCCTCTTTTGTGATTCATTCTGACAACACTACTGCGCGCAGACTAATTGCAGCGTGCGCGACGGTTGCGCGCGTGCGGGCGGTCTCGCTGAAAGAGAAGAAGATGGTGCTCTACCTTGGCTGTTTCCGTGCAGCTCCTAAAATCCAACCGGGATCCTTCCGAGAGCCGAGCACAGACAAATGAGCATTCACTCTAGGGTCTTACCCAGCATGCACTGGTCCACACAAAGAGAGGGAGGTGTGACCAATCACATTAGGGTGGGGGGGTTGTCCTTACAACACTTGCTCAATTGCAGGAATGCCCACTGACACAGTCTAGTGGGCGGGGCGTCTTAGAAATCGTTGTTATGGCAACGCATCCCTGTTGTAGATGGAGCCTGTTCCATGACTACATATCCTCTCTCTTATGAAAATTAACCTTGGTTTTACTATAGTTATCGTTTTTTTTTTAATAGTATGGTTACTGTAGTAAACCCTTGGTTATTTTGTGACAACCACGATTTGACTTTTCATTTATAATAAAACCATGATTGATTTTCAAAAGCGTTTGCATAAGGGTTTTTTTTCATAATGGCTTGAACTATTTTTCCCACCTTGTGTTAAGTTCGTTTACAGATACAAAAGGATTGTTTACTTTGCACAGCATATGTACCCTACAGAACGCGGTCACATGTGAGATGTGACATCACACAACACTAATGCCCACACGGCCAAATCCAATGTCACTACCATGTGCACGCTTCCGAGTGTATATCGTCAAGGGACCTGTTAAGAGGGGTGGTGCTGGTAAGTGTGGGGTAATCGATGAGACGGGAGGAGGGGTGGCTTCTTAAGAGGATGGACACATGGGCGATCACAATGGGCTTAGGGTTTATTCAGAGATGCAGAGGATTTGCTGTCTCATGCTGTTGGCCCCTATAATCAAATCAGTTTCCCAGGCTTGAGTAAGAAAAGAGCCTGTTACAAGACCCCATTAATCACACAGTGAGTCAATACATTATGATAAAGCCCTATGCAATGAGTACTATAATCTTTTTAGAGATAAATGAAAAATAAATGTCATTTTACAAATTGATGATTGTTAAATGGGGGTTCGATTGCAAAATCTTTACACTAATCTTTGAAATCCCTTTACATTGGAAGTAAATTCTAGAGCACAGCTCACCCCATACGTTTGTAATGGAGGATAGGACATGATGCCTTAAAATATATGTTCTGTTTCTAACTTTTAGAAAGGATCAATCATCAAGGCTTTCGCATAAGCAAGCACATTGCACACGTTTGTCAGAAAATGCGAACACGTACCTTATAATAAAAGTTGAAAATTCAGCCAACGTTAGAATAATAGTGCAGTGTGCAATGGTGATTCATAGGTTACTCTTGCCTTGCCAAACTTTTGAGCCAAAGAAAGTTACACACAAACCAACAAACTGTCAGCTCTGAATCTCTTTAGGAGCCCGGTCTCATAAGAACAAGACTTTAAATGGAAATAGTCTGTTCATCTGATACAGCCTGCCACTTTTCTCAAAGTCCAGACTTATTACCCAAATTAGGCAACTTGGTCGTTTAAATGAAGCCAAATAATAACAAATATCAGTGCAGACAATAACCTGTACCAAAATAAAAGTATGCTCTACTGTAAACACAAACACACAAGGGAAGCACACCACAGTCAACAAGGTGTCACCCTGACACAATGTATATAAGATATCACAACAGAAAACGCCACTCCTCCATACTAACAAATTGTCTGTAGCTTTAAATCACCAACCTTGCCCATAAAAAAAATCACATTCTTATTTATAGCTGCAGTGTGGGAATAAAGGAAACGGCAGTTGTTTATCAGACGCACAGAAGAATACTTTACAAAAGTATATTAGTCTCATATAATTGAGCAAGTTTGAATTAAAGGAATATTCAACCACTGTGTGCTGTTATTCTGTCACACAAGTCTTATGCTAATCCAATAACAAAGAATAAAACAATAATAAAAAAAAAGGTAATTAATGTGTGCTAATATAGGGCCCTAGAATTTCAGTGATGCGGAAAACACGGACGAAATCACGGAACCCAGACATATAACAGGAAGTGGTTAAATAATAAGTGAAGATCCGGGTTAAATAATCGGCTTGTTTTAAGTCTCTTTATGGTTATGTTTTATTGGTTATGTTGCGTGTACTGGACACCTAATGTCTTTTGAGCAAGATATCAAATTAAGTTTTTCATTATTTCTTTATATGTATCTTCTGGCTATAACATATGTTTACAGTTGGAAGATAGACAACATGTAAAACAATGAAGTATGAATATCTGTACAAACAATTAGAGTGCACTATATGGTATTATAAACTGGTGTTCATGGGGTCTGTACTGTAGGTCTTCATCGCTCTTCAATCTCTATTAGATGCACACTTTTACTGTGTTAATTGTGACTCACTGTCTTTAGATTTGTGTATTCTCAGGCTCGTCTTTGCACTGCGAGTCTTTGATGACTCCACACGCGTCTACCAAAATGGGTAAACCACGCCTACACTCCACGGAATACACGGAAAAGACAAATCTCTTACGGTTGACATTTTATTCCGCGGTAGCGACATATTCCGTCACTCTGCCCAGCCCAAGGTTTAACACTAGATGGTGGTACCCAATAAGATGAAACATGCATGCCGATTTTTAGCTACTTCATTCTTATGTTTCATCTTCAGCAGTGATCAAAACATCCAAAAGCTGTCAGACTGCATTTTATTACACTGCCAATCATATTCATGTGCCAGCATGTTTATGCCCCGTGGATCTGCCTGACTTCAATCATGGCAAATCTAAAACGAATAAGATGTAGTCTTCAAGAAAACAGATCATCTCACAATTCCATAAACTCATCAGCTACATAAAAAATTAAGAAAAATGAATTCTTAGTTTCGTGACTCTGCTCAGACGTAGACATCAAAAGCAAGTGTCTACCCGACCGCTTTCCACGCACCCTCAAAAGACCCCACGACCATGATGCAACTTGAGCTGAAAACACAGAAATACGCCCAACTGTATTTCTTAACTCGTACGATGGCTACTCTATAATCATTTTGGCAAGTAAAGGTTTGGATATGAACAATCCTACACGTATTGGCAATTCTCAGCAGCGTATCAAAGCTTTACAACACTTGCTTTGTCATTCAAATCAGAAACGATCGCTATAGCAACATTGAACAAACAAATGCGAACAAACAGGAAACAGTGCAAACATTATTAGGGGACTTAATTGTAACGCAAAAGCTTAATTTTCAGGCTGAATGTTTACGTTTACAGTCTAGAAAATACTCTCAAAAATGAAGCAATTTGTGTCACCTGTGAAACGACTTTTTCTTATGACCACAAGCCCTCATTTTTTAACCAAATATCCGCATTTGTTCCTCGCTGAATACCCTTCGTTTCAAATACACATTGTGAAAGCACAACGCGGTGTGAATGATGTTCCATTATTTATGAGCATGTTGAAAGAAGTCGCAAGCAGACTCTAGACTTTAACACACACAAACATCTACACATGCAATTTGCTTACCAAACCCGTAAACTGTCAAGTTCAAACTGCGGAGTTCACATGAAGGTATGTTTTCATCACAGAAATATGGTGAAGAAAGGACATCTCTCCTTCTATGTCTCTCACGCTCTCTCTAGCGAGCTAAAACTCTCAGGTGGCTGCCAGGGTGACATCACTTTAACGTTGTGTTGTGTGACCCTGAAGATATGACACATGACTCCACTGCTGTTGTGCAGATACTTAAGAGAGGTGTGTGTGCGTGTTTATGAGTGTGAAGGGTTTATCCTTTGATTCTGTCGTAAAACAGATCAGATCATGCTTGTATTAAAATGTGCTTTTACATGACGAAAGAACCTGAACAAAAGACAAAAGACAAAATGTTCATATTGAAATGGATCAAAACATTCAGACATTTTAACTACTTGGAACAACATGGAAGTATTTGACACCTTGCAGACATGAATTACAGCAAATGCAGATGTATAGTATTTGGTCTTATTTATGAGATAATATTTTTTCAGATTAACGTTTAAATATTTAACGCAATTAACGCAGCATCCGTACATTTGGTCATCGTTTGTCTGAATGTTTGCTTCTATTTAGAAAAGAAATAATGTTAAAAAAATCTGTTGTTTCTACATTAATTTGGAGATTAAATGTGAAATTATTAGAATGTGAAAAGTATGTCTAAAAACATGCATGTTATGTGCGATTAATCGCGATTAATCAAAGAGGAAATGTGTGATTAATCAGATTATTTTTTAATCAACTGACAGTACTACATATTATATAATTATTTGATATATTTCCTCCAACAGAAGAAAAATTTCTCTCTACACTACATTTTATCATATCTTGCCACCTAAATGAACAATGATTTAAAAGTAGGGTTGTTAAACGATTTATCACCATTAATTTTACCAAAAATAAAAGTTTGTGTTTACTTAATATGTGTCTGTGTTCTGTTCATATTAATTTTGTATTTATAAACACAAACACATTTAAATGTAAGAAAAACTTAAAATATAAAATTAACAAACGTTTATATATAATAAAGAGTGGCTCACTGTACCTATCTTCGCATATAAAACTAGACAAAGAGCTCTACAGAGCACCTGTCGAAAATATCTACTCATGTAAATCTCACTCAAAAAATGTGAGTATAAATAACCCATCTGGTTTAACGCATTGAAGGTCAATGCAAATAATAAACAACAGTCAGATTGGATTCAGCACATTCACGTTGGTCAGAACTAAGGATTTGAGTCCTGTCACTCTGGATTAAAAAACACACTAATCTCTGCACTGGAGCTTCATATCTCTGTTGGGAATTTTGGGCTTCAGTATGTATTTGATAATTAATGTTGGCAAGAAAATGAACCGAAGAAAAGTTGCATACTCATACTGCATGTTTAATTTTACACACATGCATTTGGGATAGTTGCATGTGATATTATAATAAACACATCATTTCATTTCACAAAATACACAAAGGCACACATAAGAGTGATCTAAACACGCCACATAAACCGGATCAGATCACAACCTCTTTCCTATTTGTCAATATTAGCCACATCAATGGCTTAAACAAAATGCATTTAAAATGTACGTTTTTCCTTTTAATAGGGGAAAATATTGATGATTCAAAAAAGGGAAAAAATATTGATGCTTCATGTTACCCTACAGACTGTCCAGTCAAATGCTTTCTAAAATAATATCAGCCACAATCGACAGACAAGTGACAAAATCACTGCGTGACTGTGACAAAGCTTCCATATTTCAACATGAAAAATGTCAATAGAATAATAAACATTTATATTTCTTGCAAGATCTATTTTTTATCTTGTAAGGTCTATCTGTTTCAAACAAAATATATGGGGTGAATATAAATTTATGTCTCATATAAAATAACTCCGTATGAAATGTGTCTGTACCGGTCAGACAGTGAGACAGCTTTAAAATCCAGACTATGTGTGTGTGTGTGTGTGTGTGTTTGTGTGTTTCTCCACAGGGGGCATTGTTGCATCAGGCAGCCGTGGGGTAG
Source organism: Triplophysa tibetana (assembly GCA_008369825.1). NCBI lineage: Eukaryota > Metazoa > Chordata > Actinopteri > Cypriniformes > Nemacheilidae > Triplophysa > Triplophysa tibetana. The sequence goes on from CM017909.1 coordinate 19,527,127, forward strand.
CGGTGGGTTAACGGGTTCATCCTGTATCCCAGCATGCACTGCTGCATCCTTTATGCCACACTCGATGTGTGCGAGCCAGTGTGAAAGGAGATGATGTGCGCATATATATATATATGTGGATATGTCAAGAGCAGTTACTAGAATGGTACCAAAAGCATACCTTAATGCAAATAACATGTTGCATTTTTTATGCAACCCGCCACCGCATACAGTTGAACGCAGGAGCAGAAATGCACACTACCAATTAGTACTGTGACTTGTTCACCTCAACAGCTGTCAACAGAAACTGAGAAACTGCAGAAACTGCAGAAACATTTTCACAGAGAGCAGGTTTCGCACGCATAAAACAAACCCTAAAAAACTAAGAGAGCAGATCAAGCCACCTGTAAGAAAGAGAAAACATCTCAATTATTTCTCCTAGACATCAATGAAAATTGATGAAAATGATTGAAAATTCTTTCTTTTCCTTAAGTCTCAGATATTTCTCCCGAGAAAAAGAGGCAGAAATCTCACAAATGTCTCAGTTTAAAAGACATCTCGACAATGTCACAAACGGAGCTCAGATTCTGCAATCTGAAGTCAATATTATTGAAGATCTCAAACATTTCTCATCCCATTTACTTTCTTTATTAACTTTATATCTTTATACCCTTTAAATACCTCTACCGATTGTTTTGTTTTTTAATGTTCAAAGTAAAATTTGAGACTAAGTTGATACAACTGAAACACGGGTGAGAAATCCAAAAAATCTGTTAAACTTAGAAAGAGCAACCTCTGAGCAATAACATTTTCCTCAGGGCACTCTCTACCTCCAGACAAGGCCAACAAATCAGTGAAAACATCTGCGCTAAATGTCCTTCAATGTGAAATTGAGTCCTTCAGTAAACTATTCAGACTCCATATGCATTATGACCTCATTACACACGGCTCGCTGTGGCCCAGCGCAGCTCCGAATCTGAAGCACGTCATGTTAAAACTCGATTTGACTTCATAGTCAAAGCATCATCTTACCAGCATCGGCTCTGAACTGCAACTTTCATTTAGTCTTATGGCAAAAGGCCTGCGAATGACAACAAACATGAGATACTCTGAAATGAATTCCACCCTTTTCACAGCTGGGAAAACCCACAAAGAATTCTGGGTACGTTTGAAGTCCGAAGCTTTTGTATTAGGATTGTTCGAAGAAGCTGCAAAGCCCTCTTTAAAATGAGGTGATGACAACCTCGCCGTGCATGTATTCTTGTCATACAATATGCAATTTATGATTTGAGCTCCGTTTCAAAGTAGGTTTGATGAATCAAAAGATTAAAGGAGCTCCTGAAAGAAAACAAAGCCAACGTTGAAAAGAAAGTACATTAACAGACTTAAGGACATCAAGGTTTACACCCTCGGCCACTTCTGCAAGAACATACAGAACCAAAGAAAGTCATAAGTATATGCCAAAGGTAGATTTAAATCGCTTAAGGGGTCAAAGGGGTTGGGTCAACTGAGATCTTAAAGGAAGGAACAGATGAGAACGGAGAGAATGTTTGAAAGACAAATTCAAGGAAAGGTGAGTTGAAAGATTGTAAAAAGATTTTTCTGGATGTGTCTACAGCTTTTGACAATGTTGATCTGTGCTCTCTGTTAAACAGACGTCATAACAGTAGATAATCAAAACAAGCTGTTGAATAGTTTTCCAACTAACCTTCCGCTTGAACCCAAAACGTGTCCAATAATTCTGTTTTGACAATTTCAAGGAGTGATTCTTGATCAATAACATATGTGATTGCTTCACGTGATTAAGACATGCCATGTGGTACATAGAAAAAGTCACTATACTGCTAAAGTTTTGTCACCAAAATGACTAGATATTGTAAGCTTTCTGTGCAAAATATCTAAAACTGTTATAAATTACTAACTATATATTTTATATTTCACATTATCTTCCTATTTTGTATTTCAGCTATCTATTATAGTATTCTAGCATATGTGCTTATCCAACACATCATTGCATTTTATTTGTTAAAAGTTTGAAATCGCTATCTCTGAAAATATGAACGCAATAACACTGATGGTATAACTTTGAGACGAGCAAAGAGAGGCTCATGAGAACTTCTCTAGAGACTGATGAGAACAAAATCTCTTGAATACAAATAAATTGCGAACAATGAAAACATGGTGTGTAACAGCGTGCATTCAAGTGTTTGTGTGTGTGCGTTTGTGTGGCAAGTACATGGCATCTCCGAGCGGCCTGCCAATACTTCAGCGTTCCCGTCCAATCAGGCGTCTAGAAAAGTCTTTCTATTCAATGCATCCAAAGTGTCTCTGCATGAATCTGGAAGAGGGAAGCATCGAGCACCAAGAAAACTAAAACACGCCCCAAGAATCAAAACAGCTTGTGGTACATAACAGTGTCTCTAAAGCCACCGAGTGGGAACACAGTGGACCATTTTCTCAACAAACCCACAATAATTCACAATAAAACAACCGTTCATAATATCTGATGTCTGCTGAGACGGTAATGAAACACATATGACCAGAGATGTCAAAGAGCACACATGAGAGGCCAAAAATATGCGAGTTGTTATCCCTTACGAAACAAAAATATATGGGAAGGTACTGGAAAATATAATGCAATACATAAAGTCAAAAAGTCTGTCCTTCTGAAACCTCGTATTTGCCAAATTTGCTGTTTTTCAGGAAATTTAAAACATTGTAAACTTTTTCAAAGATTGCATACCGTGTTGTCAAAGTTTACAAGCAGTTTTTAATACCTTTCATTGGTTATATATTTGCAAAACGCCGTGACAGACATAAAGGAAGATTAATAATAATGATTTAGGGTAAAAAATCAAATCAAGAAATATGGAGATGAGAGGTTTCAGAAAGACAACAGCAAAATAATACATTTCCATGTTTTGGAACCAAGCGCTCATATATTTAAATATACGAAAAGTGGAAATTCCGTTATATTTTATAATACATTCATGTAGTATTTTATACATTGTCAAATACATAGATAATTGAATATACTGAGAGTTAATGTATAGAAAAATATATTTTGTTCGCGTAAGGGACATGTGCAAAAGGTCTTTTTTATTTCATAAGTTGGCCGACGTTTCCCCATTTTATTTCAAAAAACGATATATTATTGCATTGAGTGTGTATTACGTACATGACCAGATATTCAGGGGATGTTTTCCCTGTTATTATATAACGTAGACAATATTGGAACAAATATTAATAATCGTTCTTATTACACGACAGAAAGCGCTTCTGTGTGCATTACTAAACATAAAATGATGTGAAATGGTTTAGGTAACATCGTATCAAGACATGCTTGCAAAAAAATAACATGCAGCTGCCACACTTCAATTCACACTCATATAATTAAGCAACATTTATTTTGTTCACTAATTATTTTAAATTATTAAAAATCATTAAAATTCACTGTATCTAAACTAAATAAAACACGACTCATTCATGCATGGTCAAGAAATGATTTTCATCTGTGTGAAAAAAAGAGCTGGAGAAGCCGATTAGCTAATTGGTCAAATACAGTCACATGGTTCAGACATCCAATCCTGCCTCATCTAAATAATAACCAACTATTATTCGCTTGTTCTCTAGGACCAGCTGTTATACATTTCAGAGCTTTAATGTGATACCATGCAGAGTCTGATTCTGATGCAGCCAGATCCCAAATAATCACAGTACACAAAAAGTCTGATTGCAGACTGAAGGAGCCTTTCAAGATGAAAACATATCAGATCGGGGCATTTAGTTCATTTAGAATAAACTGTTTAAAATCATTGTACTCCAGATATGGTAAGCCCAACAGACCCAATACCACATGTTCCACTAAATCTGGGTCTTATTTTTAATATAACTGGAATAAAAAGGTGACGTAGTGCAGATCATCTTGAAAAAACTATGGCGGCAAGTCCAGTAAGAAATAGTTTGACGGCATCTATCCGACTACAACGGATTTTGTCATTATTCTGGTAAATCCCATCACAATCCCTGAGCTGCTGTGAAGCCTCAACAGTTTTCCTGGGTTCAAATCACATTAAAAGTTTCCATTTCAGGCTAAAAGACAAAATGATTTTTAATCTCAATTGAAGCACAACAGAATGCCAAAAATGTATCACCTACCGCCTCAAATTTGAAACAAACGCAGGCTCTCCTGAACACATATCAACATTATCCTGCTAATGACGCTGGGAACTCCTCCAAAAAGCCCCCTGTAGCCGGTCTGGGTAATTTTATGTTGACTGATAGCCAGATAAGATACCAGTAAATCTCTCTCCTAAGTCACCCATGACCAAAAATCCTCATAATTGTTATAAAAGTTTTCTTGTCTGGGAATATGCTAAACTGCCGATGAGAGACTAAAAATACGAGCGGCCTTATGGAGCCAGTCGAAACAATTGCAAAGAAAACCTAAATCCCTACAAATCCTTCCAACCACAGCTGTAAGTTGTCAACCTTGTCCGCCGATCCTATTGGGTTCCCATTTGCACGGATGCAGCACACAACGGTTTTCATACGGACCTGCATGGATACACACGGATACATGTGAGGGGAAGTGTAGTGGTGTAATGTAACATGAGAAAAGCACAAGGTCGACCCTTAGTTTTTACCTTCCCGTTCCCAATCAACACTCCCTTGCAAGAAGGCAGAACAGAAGTCAGGCGGTTTGTACAATCCATAAGCTTACTCAACCGGCAGAGCGCCACCACCACCCTAAAAATATCTCTAAGCCATGTGAAGAATTTTGAGTCACTTGTTTTCTGCATGTTTCAACCGATATCACGTGCTGAAGTCAAATAGAAAATAGTTGATTGTCATTTCTGTACTGTGTGACAGCAGATTAAAGGGGTCATAATGACACGGCTAAAACAAATATTATCGTTTGTTTTAGATGTAATGTAATGTGTATTCACGGTTTAGGGTAAAAAACGCTGTATTTTCCACTGAAACAAACAGATTTTTTACAAAGCTCATCATTCTATAAAGCAAGCTGTGCTATGATTGGCCAGTTAACCAGTGCGTAGTGATTGGTCGAATACTGCAAGAGTGTGACGGAAAAGTAACGCCTTTTAACATATTCTGAACATCAGGATTCCAGAGGAATTGTACTGACAGGTACACCAACCTACTTTGAGTATACCTTTACCTCTTAGTCAAGTCATACCACGAACTGATGTAGATTTGTGGGGGTGTGGTTACACTAGGCGTGTCATTTGTTCAATTTTACGTGTCTAATACATGCATGGGCAACTTATAACACACCAAAGACACAGAAAAACACGTGCCATATAACCCCTTTAAATAAAATAAGAGTGTTTCTTAGAGCCTCAGAGAATGTGAAACAGTCCAAAACCGGAAAAGGTCACCCAAAAACGAATGTTGTGTGAGGAACCCGCAAAACCTAAGCAACACAAATTTGATCTGACAGGTACGTCAGAATGCACTATTTTCAGAGATTAACAGCATATATTTTCAGTCTGTTCTTCACATAAAACTATCGTTGGGATTTAGATGATTTGGAATATATTGCACAAGTCAAAAGGATGATGTTTCTAAGACTCCCTGGGATTTCAGGAAATGTGGAAAACCAGAGAAGGCCACTTGAACATAAACTAACAAAAGACTTCATCTCGTAACAAAAACCAAGTCTTTGCGAAACATCAGTCTTGAATACTTTATAAACCCTGACTACAGGAACTGTCATCTGCTTCGATGAAGATAAAGTGTTTTAAAGAACCATACAGTAAAGCCAACTTTAGATTCACAATACGACTATGTATTTAGATAAGGCAGTCCACTATTTTACCAAACTTTACAACAGAACGCCTCGCTAGTTGATGAATCAGAAATAAACCTGGTTGACAGCCTCACACATTGAATCTCAAGATAGTGCTTTTGGCCCCAATGCCACACAATGACATCATTTAACCTCTGACCCCCACTGTTGCTAAGAAACATGAATACTTCTTCAATTCAGCATGCATTCAATGTTTATCCAACAGCACAAATAAGTATACGTTTAAACTTGTCCGTGCATCTTTACATACATCCCCTAAACGAACCATGTTTCACCAACCAAAAGATGACAAGATATTATTTGGGATCAACAAGCATTGTACCTTACTTCAGGGTTCCTATTGTTAGCAACACTGTGAGAGCAAGATGGTGTATTCTCACTTGAAGTGGTGAGACTGCTGGACATGGACTAACAGAAGAGGGATAGGAGGTAATCCACACTCGCCGCATCTTAAATCTCTTGTTAACATGGAGGAGGGCAGCAGTAATGGGGGATCTGGCATAGAGGTACTATCAGTATATTTAATGGGAGATCACTGTTGTTTCAGTACTTGAGATTGCGTCTGGAATCTGTCTGAGGTGATGTGGTATAATGATGCCCAACAGAAAACCTTAATGAACCGATCAAAATATGAGTTGCAGTTTACACTGTTACCAGTCAAGATGAATTAACTTTTACGGTCTGAACACACGTGATAAACATAGCTTAATTATGATACAACTACAACTGGTCTCTGCATATTCAAAATTAAGCTTGAGAATCACGAGAAATGTAACGATTTTCGGTTATGAATTATGAAAATGTAGGTTCAAGAATAGTTCATTTATGATTTAAAACCTATTAATATTATAACGTATAATGTTAAAAACAATACTAGACAAACAAAAGCATATTTCCATATGTGGTAGCATATTCCAATTCTTAAGAAAATATTACGGCTTAATATAACTCACTGTGTGTATGTTATCACTTGGTTCCAGTATTCAAGTATTTTTTCAAATGGAACCATGAATAATAAGCTTTAAAATCCAGTGACAGAATAAACATCCAGCTTCAAGCATGATTTGCGTAAGACATTAAGCTATCAAATGGATTCCAAACCTAGTTTTGTTTATCCTTGTCCTTAAAAACTTGGAGTGGCCACTTTGGGCGCTCCAGACCCGACAACACCCAGCATGCGCTCACGCAACACAATTTGCAGACTGTGTGGAGCGAAAACTAAAAATAGATGACCTGCATCTAACAACGGACTTAATCATCTCAACGGCCGGATTGAAAATCACCGCTTCACTGCAACTTCTGCACCAGCTCGTAAACAGAACGATTGGGATTAGATTGAAGAACAAACGCAGACGGTCTTAAAACTCACAAACTAATAACGCTTCACTTGTTCAGACTGACCTGTTATCATGCATCCTTTGGGGGAGTAAGAGAAGAACTGTTTAGGGTGATGTTTATGTAGTCTGTAGTCTTTCTCGCTCCGTGACCGGTTGCGTTCAGAAGCCCGGTCGGAGAACTCAGAGCTTGGCCATGCCCTCCGGAGAGTGGTGCTGCGTGTTTTTTTCATCGTGAGCCCGGAAAAACGCAGTGCCCGCTACACCTGCGATATCACCGTCGCGATCGCGCTTCGGACATCTCACTCTTTCACCTATCTCTTCTGTTAGTCCGATCCGTGGGTTGCAGATGCATGCAGCGATGAATAACCTTCCTAATCCTGGCTTATACTTTCTGGCTTCACGTGCAAAGAGAGGCACACATGCACGCTCTCACATGCTCTGTGATTTCGGCAACATGTGGATGGAAGACGAGGAGGTGCGTGGGAGTAAAGGGGGGCGATGAGACACGCTGGGGAGAGAAGGAAGGAGGGGGATGCCGAGGGGTCAGAGCGGGGGGCTGAAGGGTTTTCGCACCGTGAGAAGAACCCTAGATTCAGACAAAAGATCAATTCAGCTGAGCTTCGGTCCACTAGTGCAGAGCCATAGACAAAAGACTCCCTCCAAAAACAAATGAGAGTTTGAAAGCGAAGAACCACGGAGGAGGGCATGTAGAAAACGCTCTCGACGTGTGCAGGGCAGGGGTCTGTTAACCATGCAGAAAGCAAATGCAGAATATCCAAGTGCCCCCTCCTCTCTGATTCGAATACTAGAAAAACAACTGACGGAGACGTCTTGATGCTCTGCAGGAGTGCGCTGGGAGAGAGGACCGTGTGAACAAATCTGAACGGATCTCGGATGCGTTCATCACTCATGTGATAAACATGAATGCATACAATTTCATGTCAGGGCGGGACTCATGCAGAGCTGAGGAACACCACACACACACACACACCTCCTCACTTTCGTCTACAGAAGCTAATACTTCTGGAGGAGTTGTCCGTCTCTAGACTCGTTGATCCGGTCAGGGTGCGCTTCTCGCAAGAAAACCTTCAGGGCTATCGCTCTAGCAGTCTGGCAACCTGCCCAGCCAATGAAACCGCATCGGCATATTTACACACGCAAGCTCTTGATTCAGTCAAACCATCATAGCCAAAAGCGTGCCAGGACCGACGTGTCTCTTATCAACAGGGAGCAAATGACAAAAGAGCTACAGCTTGCACTGCTATCCAAAATCCCTGTGCTCCCTCCTCCCTTCAGGCAGAGTCATTCGCAATTCCCACTCGCTCGTGACGGTCGAAGCACCAGCTGCAGGAAAATTCCTCTGGAATGCATTTAAAACGTTCGCCGCACGGCAGACCGAGCGGGAATGGGGGTTCGGTGAGCAGCGCGGGATGGTGAATGAGCTCTCCTTCCCTCAAACGCTCGCTCTCTTTTCTCTCTCGTTCAGCGCTGTCCTCCCCGTCTACCTCTGCTGACAGGAGCGCAAATGCGCAGCTGTTTGGAAACGCAGCCAATCAGTCTATGACAGCACGAGAGAGAGACAATGTGACAGAGACTCTCTCTCTCTCTTTCATAAACACATTGTATTAGTTGGTCACGCTGAGAAATATAAAGGGCGCAGAGGTCCAAATCCACAGTAAAAAATTATTTGAAACTTTATATTTTGTTTGCTAATAAAAATACGCACATGAAAAAAACACAAAATATTTCCCCAAGATAGGTATTATACTTAAAACAAGAAAAAACTAATTTGACAATACGGTATGAAAAAATAGTTATTTTTTAAAGAAGATTGCGTCTTCTTTTAAAAAATAAATCCAACTGAAAGACTAAATATTGAGTTTCATTTTGCTTCTCCTGTAAATTTGTTTCGTTGTAAAGGATGTTTGAATTTTTTTATAGTATTTTATAGCATTTGCATTTAAGAAAAAGTTAAACAAATATTTAGCAAAAATAATTTACATTTTATAAATAAAAAATTGCAAAAACTGCATGCATTTGTCAGATACTTTTATCCAAAGGGGTTGACAGTGCACTTTGAGTAAACATTGATATTACTCCAGACTTTCCCTGGGATCGAACTCATGACCTTCGAGTTGCTAACCCAATGTTCAAACATTTGGGATACAGAGGACTCTCAAATTGAGTTTGAGTTCTCAACAATTTCTCAAACTGTTTAAAACCAGCAAGCTACCATACAAAGAGAGCTCAATGTGACTTCCTTATTTGAGCTATAACATACATACATTTTACAGCTCTATTCTCTTAATCTATCTCCACAATATTCTGATTTGTCTACCTATATATTTTTCTAAGACATTGATACTTAAACATACTTGCTTCTGAGTTCTACAAATGTCCAGTAAAACAGGATCTATTAAAAGCACCACTTGTCATTTATTACAGAATAATTTGGCTCCAATTGTAGTTTTAGTGAGTTGTATTTAACTGGGCTTCACTTCATCTCTCTCAGCTCCTCAGGGCAGATCATTAATCAGAGAGAGGACGGTCCTCTGTGCCCGGCCAACTGAACAGTGCGAAACTAATGCCTTTCCAATAAGCCAGAGGTTAAAGGTCGCCCCATTATAATGATCAACAGTCTATGACCAAAACTTCCTGCAAACAACCTAGCCTAATCTTTGACTAAGTATAAAATAATCTTTTTGAATGAAAACCGGACGCTGCAGGAATAAAAACCCCCGAGATAAAAGCCAAAAAAAATATTGGATGTGACAATTTAATAAAAATAATATTACTAAGCTCTTATATGATTCAATTTAAAATGTAATTCTATTTCAAAGTAAAAGCCTGTTTGAGTTTGGGAAATGGTGTGGATGAGCACAGATGTTTTGCAGGCAGAACGTTTTGGGTTACAGAGCTCCTAACGGAGTCGTGGACGGCAGGAACCTGCTGTAGGTCAACCTTCAACTTGGCACGCGACTACAGACTTAGCAGGAGTCTTGGCAAATGCTGTTTACAACTTTCTATGAGGCCTAAAAGTCTAAAGGTACAAATGTATCTAACCAGTGTAGTTCTGGAAGAACATCGCCCTGCCAAGATCGCAGGTTAGATGCCCAGGAAACACCTGAATTGAAAGAAAGTGTGACTTGTGTTAAAGCATCTGACAAATATGTAAATGCATGTTTTAGATTTGCTGGATTAACATTCTGTAAACAACCGGCATGCTGAATTATTTAGCTGTGTTGTTTACTATGCAACTGTTGCTTTCTACCAATAAAAACGCTGGCGAGACGGTTTCCAAACTGGAAAATTATATGCAGCCATTTCATGCCGTGCAAACCCTTAACGCTTCATTCCTCTATTTCTCCATGGCCGCAGCGATGCTTTCACAACCAGGCTTGGCACGTAATCTACGGGCCACGTCACAGTGCCAGCTCTAGGGTTCGGAGCTCACGTTATTCCGGTCTGCTGTTGGTCGTATTTCAGGCTGTGTTATGTCAGGACCGCCAGTGATGACAGGAATGCAAATGAAGGCCCACGGAGTGCACGCCTCTCCTTCCAGAGAAAGCTGACAGCATGACCTCTGGAGGGTGTCAATGAAGCGTAGTGCAGCCAGGCGTAGCCCTTGGGATGGAGGGGTTGGCATGTTAAACATTTCTTAAGAAAACTTTGGGAGAGTTAAGAAAACCTTAAGTGACAATATATATATAAACAGTTAAAAGTCGACCAATTTAATATATATATACATAAAAATATATATAAATAAACTATAACATATCTATTGTCACTGTGTGTACACTTAGTCTACTCCATATCATGCCAGACCCCCCATGTGTGAGAAAAACGTGTTGTGAATTACGACCCCTGCCCCCCGCTTTCTAACCCAACTGTGTTTTCTCTCTCACACTCTGCTTTTTTTTAAATATCACCACAAGATCCGTGTCCGAACCACACATGTTGTCCGTCCTGTAAGAAGCAAACTGATACTCCCATGCCAAACAATCCTAAACGCGCCTCCATTATGGAGTGTCAGAAAGCGCTCGGAGCTACACAACAGCTGTGCTTGCTCGTGTTTAGGCGGTTCGACTTCCAAAAATACCACAAAATATCACTCTAACAATCACAATCGTAATGAAACAATTGGACTACTCCGTCTTAGGTTCAACTTGTTTTTTTCCGAAGGCTGTTATTTTGACACCAGCCCAAACATACAGAACAACGTATGAGTGTCCGACAGCCCTCGAGCCACAATGCGAAAAATTCTGCTTCCGATCGATTCTTTATTCTGATTCATGGCACCCGATTCAACTCATCAGGTCATCGGTAAAGCGTTTCGTAAACCGGTTTGGTTCTTTCTAAAGCCGAAGAGCCCACGTCCACTGGTGTGGAAGAAATCCGTTCAATACCAACCAAAATCTGCTGTGATGGAGGTCTACAGAAGAAAGGTTGTGATAGTAGTTCATGATTGAAACATTCTGATCAAATCTGCATCAAGCATGATTTGGATGTTTGGAAAAGTGCAAAAACTAAGTATTTATACAGCATCCATTAAAACATTGTATTAAAGCAGTCCAATATCAGTAGAAAACTGTAATATTTAACGATGTGATTTAAGCCCTGAATCCACTTTAATCTTTACGGCCTGCCATGTTTATGAGCTCCTAATTTACTTCTGAACGACACAATCTTGACTTTCTGCCCAGCTTTTACATTTGCCTGAAGTTTAACGTTTTCTTACTGTTCTCACTCCTTCACACCTGTATCAATCCCACGATCCAAACACAAACCTGATAAACCTAGAATGCCGTCGGTGGTCCCACACAATTCATCCAGAAACTCTACACACATACTTGCTTTGGATAACAGCATCTGCCAAATGCCTTGATGTAACTAACCTGCAATGTTTGTGTACATGTGTACATTTTAGATGGTTTGCATTATAACGACGGCAAAATAAAGCTTTGTTGTCTGCTCTTCATTTTACAACTGATACCAGATGAATGTTTAACATTATGTACTTGGTCGGAAGACAAACATCTGACAAATGCAGTGAGTTATTTAAGCTGGATGTGTTCTTTCCCTCATATATCAAACTGCCATATAAATAAAAGTGACATATCATGGAAAACACAAGTTTTCTTACTATTATGAAGTAATGGATCTTGACATACTTAAATATTCTCATGATCCCATACTTAAAGGTTCCTCATCAATCCACTCTATTTTTTAACTCTTTGACACTCTATTTATCAAATTTATCTATTTATCAAAGCTAAGGAGCCAGAATGGGTCAGTCATTTATATTTAGTGTTGTGACTAGACATGGGCCGGTATGAGATTCTGATGGTATGATAAACTTGAGCAAAACTACCTTGTTGTCACGGTACTACTAGTATAAGGTTTTCCCACTGAACACAATGTTTTATTTTTAAAACTTTAAAATGTTTTAAAGAGTTATATTTTTCAGTTTGGTGATACCATTCATCAGAAAAGTGGTGCATGTGCTTAGGCTGTTGGAGGCCACACGCATGTGTTGTTTAACCAATGAGCAATAACTGTGCTAATACCAGTTCTGAGATCAGTATGTTATTGCTCATTTAAAAGACTAAGGCCCAGTTGCACACACTAGCTTAGGCCAAGTCTATGTCTTAGTTAGGATATTTAAGTCGCTTTTATTTAAAAATATTACTGGTTTGTGATACAAAACAATAGCACTGACATATTTTAAAATATGCCAGGAACATTTATTTTTTTGTTAAAACAGCTCAATTTTAAATTTTAGTCTGGGACTAGATTCAAGAATTTGTTTAATGAATGAAGATAAAAAATCAAGTTTAAATTCAGTCTACTTAATTTCATGAGAAGGATCAATTTACATTTTAAGTCACGCTAACTAAAAAAAATGTGAACTTTAATATAATAGTAATCAAAATCTGAAAGTTCTGCTTACCTTAACCAAGAACTTCTTAAACTTTGACAATAAACTTTGAGTTTTGCAAACTTATCCAGGTTTACAGTTTATAATATTTACTTTGCCTCCCGCCCAACAGATGTTGCCGTAGAATGCCCTTAAGTGAAAAAATACACTCTCTGGAACACAACCACAGTATAAAAACACTAACTGAAGTCAGAGTGTGTCCATCAGCTGTTTTTCTTAAAAAAATTCAATCCAATGTAATTTCAAATGTTCAGAGAAAAGGTGGAAAATTATGTATAAACAAAAAAATAAAGAAATATTGAATAACGTCCTAGTAAAGAAAGCAATTTGAATTGATGGATGTGCAGAATGCTAAATGTAGACTCCACTCCGTGTGTATGCCCTAAGAGAAAAGCACCAGTAACAAACTGCTGCCAATGAGGCCAGGCCTCTGGACTCTCTCTTCCACAGCCTAATTTCAGCACACAGAACGCAATTATGGCCCTCCACGAAATAAAAGTCCAGTGCCAGATGACCTCTGCCAAACCACAACTCAATGGCTTCAATCCAAAACTCAAAACCATACATGAGGAACCTCAACATTCATTAGATACCTAAGCTCAATATGTTCACCATTGCAGGTATCTCCATTGATCTCGAGGGACTGCAGACTGATCTGTTTATAAGTCCTGTACATGTCAAGTGAAATAAGGGTTTCAAAGCAAATAAACTATGGCTGGCCCAGTAGCAGTGTATTAGTTTTTCAAGGCAGTTTTACACTTGCATCCCTGGGTAGAAACTTTAAACATATTCTATACAGTATGAAGAGCATTTCTTCCAAGGTTGGTCACAGTTAGCTTTTTCATGGCCATTTCAACCCCATTTCTACCCCTAAATAGACAGTTTCTCCTACTTTCGTCCATTAAAGACCACGGATTCAACTGGCTAACCGATGGGCCGTTAGGGATGAGCATGAGTACTCGGACGCGACGATCGATGATGAAAACGATGATCCTTTGGGTCTATAAATTACAATAAAATGATTTTCTTTATTTCTGATTGGTTAGGCTGGCATTTCGGGTGGTCCCCAGATATTTGATTGGTTGCTTTGCAAGAGTTTGCAGTTCAAGTAGGAGAGCATATTGAAAGCGACCAGGAATACTTCTTAAAAAATCTACTTCAAGTTTGATTCGTTATCATCTTACACTCGCCCTGCTCCACACCAGTATATTTGGACACAAAACGTCAGGTGAGACCACTACCATCAGACAGACGAGCATAAGAGACTTTTACCGTCAGACACTGACAGACAGAAATGCGACAGGGCAGAGATGACGCTTCACCTCAGTCTGAATTTTCTTTTTAAATGTTTACTGTATTTTCAAAAACAGCGAATTTTTCATAACCTAACAATGTTGATTTAATTATTTATTCAATCTTGTCATCATTTTTAGTCAGCAAAAATTTTCCTATCAGTGTTGTAATTCAAATATTTGCATTGTCACCATGAGGGACACACCCCGCCCCCTCTAATGCGCCACCCCCAGTTAATCTAGTACTTGTTTTTCAAACCTGTCCAGTACTCTAAATTAAATATGATCAAAAATGCCCATCCTACGGACCATGATACATTGCTAAGGCTAGCGCAAAGACAAAACAGCTGTATATAAACACTGTAACCATAGTTTCAAATGCTCATAACTGTGACGTCAACACCAAGATCACTCTTAAATGAGCGGTTTTGCATCTTAGTTCCTCTAAATTCATAGACAGGAGAGAAGGTTCTGCATTGTGGATGTTATATTAAACTCTGAAAAATTCTGTGGTCCATTTGATGCTTTGATATATAAATAATACAGAACATATAATCCCATGCAATGACCCTTGATGTCCCTTTAACCCTGTCCCTCCTTTGAACACAAATTTGACACGGCCTTCAACTCCATAATCTAATTTTCATAATATCCATGGCCCTATATTAAGTCAAGGCGAAGAGCCCCGCTGCTCACATAAGGACGTGTTGTTTGGTTACCAATTTACTCCAAAGTTGTCTGCAGAAGAAAGAAAATCATCCAGGTTTGGAATAACATGAGGGTGACTAAATGATGAAAGAATTCACAACTGACAGTCATGCAAAAATACAGAGAAACAAAAATAGGACATCTGATCATATAGTAAGATCAATAGCTGTAAAAGTGGAGCTGAACTCAGTTCGAACTCTGGCTCAGAGGCGCTGCTGAATTTATGGAACTAGGTCGGCTGCACAGGAACGCGAGCTTCGGTTAGACAGACTGAAGGCCCGCTCGCCGCTTCATTAGGGAGCTCTGCAAAGCCGTTTCAAACAGAATCTATCATGAGAACTTTATTGAAAACCGTGCAATTAAAGGGAAACCCCTCTGCTCTTCAAAGCGCCCGGGAATGAGTCCGACCAGATATCTGCAAGCCTCCCCTAACATTTTGTAACCGAGGGATGACCGTAACGTCTTTGAGAACGGCAGAATCAATGTATTCTGGCTTCAAACGCACCGAGCTCTACTTTCATGGTCCCATTGTAAAGCACTTCAGTCCAAACCTTCTCCATGGTACCAGCACGAGTAAAGCACTCGGTTGGCAGTTATATACATCGCGTCTCTCTACGGGCTTCGTAACTTTGCTCGCCAAGGCTAATCGTGGTTTAGCAATGAGAACAGTGTCGAAAGTTTTATCATCGTTGTCCTAATGAGAATGCCATACCGAGTTCGGCGAGGCCAATTTGAACAGTGTCCAAGGATTCATAAACGTCTTCACTTCAGCCTCTCCCTCAAAACGACAGTCAGAATCTCTGACATATGGTCATCAATATTTTGAGATCTCTAACACTTTCACTGTGTGTCTGTCTGTTTCCACAGCAGTGTAGCATATGGGCACTGGCCTGCTGCCCGGAGAGGAAACTTCATCATTATTTAAGCAATATAATATTCTGGTAATTTATTCCCGGGGTCCATGGCCAGACTCCTATCCAGGGTTGATTTAGGGGTCCCAGCTTAGTTGTAACTCACAGCAGACATGTCGAAATAAGGAGATCTCACCTCAGCTGTGTGTAGTTTGGATAGCGCACTATAAATGGCAGAATAGAATAAAATTAAAAGAAAATACATGCCGGATTTAAAACAACACAGGCTGGTTTTATGATAATACGGTTCGGACATGTGAAATCATTTAAATAGAGAAAAATTGTTTTACATAGCCTAAAATGGGCTGCACGACGGCAGAGACTTAAATATCTTCATTAAAGTTCACCTTAGAATGGAGAAAATGTCATTGAGTGCGTTGAAACCTGTTTTCACGTGTTTACTTCCACAGTAATAAACCGGCTACGCAGAAAACCGTCTTTACATGGAAGTTTGAGACTTTCTGGGTTTCTCGCGTGCAGTAGCGTCATCGTCGATAGTTTGTTTAGATATATCAATTAGATATGTTTGTTAGTTTGTTTAGATATATCAATTAGATATGAAGTGGGAAAATGGTCAAAAGCTGTATGTTTACATCTCATGTCCGCAGCACCTGCATATGCAACATTAGTTCTTCATTTTGACGTTTCATTATCAGCTTATTAAACATAATCGGACTACGACTTTGCATGTAAACGCACTCAGTTACTCACCCTAAGTGAAACATAATGGAATGGAAACATAATAGAAGAAGCTCTTCTCTATACAATGGAAGATCGAAAAAATACCTAAATAAAACACTTCTTACAGTAATATTTTTTTATCTTGGAGTATGAATTCAATTTAATCAAAATCGCAGAAAATAATAACTGGAAATTTAGTTAGAAAATAAAATGCGATAAAGGAAGCAAATGGGCTTGAGGAAAAACGTCAAGTGAATTATTTAAAATAGTTGCAAATACAATCAATGATGTAATCAGCTGAATAACACATTTTCATGTGTGTGTGTTTTTGTGTGTGTTTTTGTGTGTTTCAACAAACTGGAAAGCTTCTCATATAAATTATTTTATCTAATGAGGGTGCAAATCCTGGCTACACATTCTCTCATTGTTGTGATAGTCATTACTGTATAATCATCATTTTCTAAGACTGAGTCGGGCACAAAAGCATTGAAACAATGAAAACCTGATGATTATGTGCTCGCTCACTAGAGAAATGATTCAGTTCACACATCACTCGAGCAGAATCACATCTATCAACTTTTTGTATTTTTTTTCTGAGAAACTGCTTAATTTTGTTTGACAAAGACCTGACCACCCAGAACACCCTAGCAACACTATAGCAACACCCAGGCCATTACCCACAACACCCTAATAACACTTCAGCCACTCAAAAATATTAAAAATATTTAAAAAATCACGATTAAACACTATGCAAAGCTTTTGTTCTGATCTGACCAGCATCTCAATATGTGAGTTAATTCGGAGACCACCCTGGACTTCAAGAAAAGCAAAAGACAGAGAGAGAAAGAGCGCCGAATGCGTAAAGCCCAGTGCCAAGAGCCGACCGAGCCGCCCATTCATAACTCCAGGTCACAAGGCAAAAGAAAACAAAGAAAGCAGAGCCAAGAATTTTAGAGGTTTTTTTTAGCAGCGGTTTTGTTTTTCTTATGTGAGAAAAGACCTCAGATTGAGTTCCGGCATCATTTGGCCGGTGTCCCCGGATCCGCAGTAAACCGAATGATCCCAGAATGTCTTCCAGATGACATAAGAACCCAAATGAAAGCTATTGGAGTGGCACTGTGATGAAAAGACGAGTTTTCAGGACTGGGCGATATTTCAAACAATCGAAACGATTTTCCTGGCGATATTAAAAGAAGGAAAATGGTGAAAACTGTGATGATTTTAAAGCTCTTTTTATTTGACTATTAAGTTTTCTAAAAGTCATTCAACTAGTTCGGGACATTCTTATGAGTATGAGAATTGATCTGAAGAAATATTGCTTCCTTTTATAACGACTAAACTAATCTAAGCTTGAAAAAAAGAATTTTTATAAACAACTGCAGAGCAAATATAAAGAATTTAATCATAAAAATGTCTATAACTAAATCATTTCACGTCTTAAGACAACAAAACTCGCACAACTCCAAATGGGTCACTTTAGGTTATTCATTTTACCCAAAACATTTTTTCAAATGGGAAACATAACTCAATATCGCAAAGAGATGACACAATTAACCTTTCTGTGAATACAGTTTAAGCTTTTCATAAAGGCTTCTAAGAGTCTTTTGCATTAAGAATTGGAAAAACACAGGAGCAGATGGAGCCACAAAGAAAAATAAAACATGGGTTGATATGAGATACATGTTATGGCCAAACACACTTGAATTTGATTCAGGTTGTGCCAACTATAGCAGAATAAATCCAAACCACACCGTGACGCCACATCCAACAATGATTTAGCTTACGAATGGTAAAGAAAAACAAACCATCAACACTTAACACATCAGTCTCCTTTTAATGCTTGTTATATCTGGTTTGACATCGAGCGATGATGTAATGCATATCATGCTTCCCATGAACTTCTTATTCAGAAACATGGCTTTTCCTATCACTGCTATGTGGATGATACACAACTCCACTTGCCATTTTAGACTGACAAGCCAACTGTTTCTGCACACTAGGGATGTAACGATAACCAGTTTTATAATAAACCACTATAAATATGTCCAAACGGTTAGTAATATCATGTCATATTTTAGTTATCATTAAACGGTACCAACTTATCGTTATTAACGGTAAACACTGTCCAGCGCCAGCCAAAGTTAGAATTACTATAACAGAGGTGGATTATGAAACGCGGTTTTGTTCATTTATGTCAGGAGTAGGGATTATCGATTTCGGTACTTATTAATACTGTTATCGATACTACGCTCTATAATTTGATACAAAAACAAATGAACTGAAAAGATGTTCAACAGCTGAGTTTTAGAACTGCAGTTTACAAACGCTTCTGAGCAAACAGAAAATGGCACATAGCAAAACGTGTGTGTGTTCCTTAGCATACCACTTACGACACTTAGCTTGTGCATAGGAGCACATCATAATGCAATTCAACATATTTGCTTGACATAACTATGGTTATTTGGCTGGCCATTCAGTGATGGAAAATGAGAGGCAGCAGCAGCCTCTTATTCACAATTTCACACCCAAACACAGAGATAAAACAACTCGAGTATCGATAATAGTATCGTTTGTCATGAAGCATATCATCCCATTATTATAAGAATTATTTACCGGTCCTAAAAAGTACCGGTTCATGGTACTTTATCACGTCACATCAATATACAATTTTTGCACATTTCAAGCACATTTGACAAATAATCCCACAATAATAATGTTAACCGTGATAATTTTGTTTTCTATAGTAGCGATGTGAAATTTTCAAAGTGTTACATCTCTGCTGCACAAATTTC
The DNA here is from genome assembly GCA_008369825.1 of Triplophysa tibetana. Lineage (NCBI taxonomy): Eukaryota > Metazoa > Chordata > Actinopteri > Cypriniformes > Nemacheilidae > Triplophysa > Triplophysa tibetana. Next base: position 19,546,598 of record CM017909.1, read on the forward strand.
AGCATGGCTGAGTGACATTTCAATATGGATGAAGGACCATCACCTGCAGCTGAACCTTTCAAAAACAGAACTGCTTGTAACCCCGGCCGACCCAAAGACTCATCAAAACCTCTGCATTCAACTAGACTGATCAACCATCACACCTTCCAGAACAGCCCCAAACCTGGGAGTGGTAATCGTTGATCAGCTAAACTTCACGGAACAATTTGCATTATTAAATTTGGATTATTGAAAAACAATTTGGCCACATTTTTAGCACGCTGTGATTCTTTTCTGACAATAAGGAGCTACTCTGTGTTCTAACAAACAGACACCAAATATAAGCACAGTGTGGATTCCACTATTTTGACATCTGCTGTTTCATCTGGGTCAGGCTGGATGGTTATTGATTTTCAATGACATTAATCAACTGACAAAGAGGTTTGAATGAATATAAAAACCTACAAATCTCTGTGCACCTATTCCAAGCTAAATTATTAATCACACAAATATGTCAAATAGAAAGACAATCCAGAGGTTTTGCTGTAGGCCTGAATGAACAAACATGACTGAACAAATCTAACTCTAATAATGCCGTAAATGATTCTTGACTGTGAATCTCTGAATAAGGGCTTTCTGACAGCTTTGTAAAAAACATTTAAGTTCACTGGCAAATGTGTGTTGTTCTTGGCACTTCGGATTAAGTCTTCTATTGAGATTAAAGCATCTAAAGAAGACATCTGCCAACAAAAACCCAACCTTTTCATAAGTAGGCGTTTAAAATGTGAACCAAAGAAGTATTGTGGCATCATTCAATTCCAAATACATATCAATTTCTTTTAAATGCTATTCACTGGATTGATTGTTTGACGTCTGCCGTTCAAGCTTTACAAAACAAGTTCTCTATTGAAACTGCTGGTACTGAAGAACAACGCAACTCTGTCCTCTAGTGGAGACAGATGAGGTGAACTACAGCAGCAGCTAGGATTGAGACCTATCCCAAATTGTTCAATTAATTCATTGCATTTCTAAATTAACAGGATATTCAATGAAAATAAGTGAGCCTGGATTGTGAATCAACAGTCTAAATATTCAATCTAAATATTTCAGGCACTTTTCCTTTCAAGTATACCGATTTTTTGTACACAATAATATTAAAAAGATGTATTAAAGGGATAGTTCACCAAAAACGGTACATTATTTGATCATTTATTCATCCTTATGTCATTTCAAACCTGTATTGTTTTCTTTCTTCTACACAACACAAAATGAATATATTTTGAAGAATGTCAGTAACCAAACAACATCGGCCCCAATTGACCTCCACTGTATCATCAACACGAGACCACAAAAAGACCTTTCTCACCTTTTACGTGACATGAGGCAGATGTTTTAGTCTAGGTGAACTATCCCTTTTAGTAAGGTGATTTTGATTTAATCTTTATCTTACTGTTTACTAGCTATTAAATACCTGGGCTGCGTTTCCCAAAAGCATTGAAACCTTGAGTTGATCTTAGAACCATTTTCATCAATGGAGCTACGATCAACGTAGGCTTAGAATGTTTTTGGGAAACGCAGCCATGAAAGGTCGGAAATTTACAAATTCCTTCAAAATCAACTTAACAATTTTGGTTTGTGTGGTTTGACAGTCAAGACAATCTCCATCGTCCAAATACATTCATACGCGCCCCAACAGCAGGCAAGAATCAATTCATCCATACATGAAGCCTCTTTGGAAAATTTTATCATTACCGCATTTGCCATCATAGGATATGTGTTACTTTGCTAGAAACAAGGAGGATTTAGATTAGTGAGGAAAACACTTGACAAATCTTATCAGTACTGCACCACCAGGGGGAGCTGTTCACAATGACACAAATGCTTTGCTGAGCAAACCTCATGCTGATCCATCTTAAGTGGATGAGATCATGATGACCTCACCGCCGGAACGACCATGGCCAACACAACAGTGCTCTGGTATTTTTCAGCCTTGTGACCGTCCTTTGTCTCTGCAACGACTCGTATCAAACAGTCCCCACCACAATGACACATTTTTGTTTAAACTTCTGCCAAAAACAATCCGCCGCGGCCATCCACAAGCTTTTAGATTTGTCACAGCTGTGATTTACATAAAAAGTTCCTATAGACAGAAGTATATGATCGCTTTCTGTGTTTCGATCTCAGTCCGCTCCGTTAAATATCTCCAGTATCTGGATGAGTACAATATTAAAGCATTCTCACGTACATTTTAACTTAAACTGCTGAATAACCAGCAATGTTGTGTTGAGTAAAAGCCTAAATGGCGCGATCCAAGCATTTAAACACGCAACACTTCACAATTTTGATGCGCCTCCCACTCGTGATTTATTAACACATTTAAGAAGACGAGAGAAAGTCGGTGGAGATATTTCCTGATCGCCACCTCATAACACCCGTTACATTTTCAATCTGATCTCTAGAGATCCAGTTGTCAACGGTTTACTCGAAATGCATGTTAACATCATATTTAATAGCTATGCATGCAGTAATTTTTTAATCATGATGTTAAATAATCCATTAATCTTTTGATATCTTTAGGGTACTTTCACACCTTTATTTGTTTTGTTTTCTTTAACACCTTATATAAGGTTATACATTTTTGAGCATTTTATTGATGCTAAAAACAAGTCATTGTAGATATTATGATAATATATAATAATAAAACTGTGATGAGCATTTACATAAGCTGATCTGAAAAGTGATCCGATCCGTGATCCAAAATCCGTAAAATGTTCAAAACTTGGGCTGTCGCTTTATGCATGCGATCAAGTGAAATGCTGCTGCATCCAAAAGCCAGAGGGCGCACTCGTGCGGAATCTCCAAATAGGCACTGCAGAAGAAGACCATAACATGTTCAAGAATCTAGGAAATGCCTATGGACACCTTTTTATCGCTGTTACCCAAGACTCAGCAGGTTGAGATTTTAGTGGTCAAACGTCACCCTGCATGCATATAGTCTATTCCTTATTAAAAGTACGTGGTTTTAACTGAAGGAACATTCGTTTCGAGCATCTGTTTGGACAAAGTGGGTGGATAGACTGCATACTTATCAGCTCTACCATTAGGAATATGATATGGACTGAAAGCCAAGAGAAAGAAATCTGGACCTACCAATAAGAATTCACAGGGGAAAAAATCATAACTGTAAAGAAAATAAATCATAATCTACTTACACTGTGAAAATGCTGCCGGGTTGTAATTTTGACCCAACGTTGGGTTGAAAAGAACTCCTAGCATTTTTGCAGCAGCGTACCATTTACAGTTCTTTTGATTTAAGAGTGAAATATGACCTGGAACATCAGATCCGTGATCAGATCAGACAGCTAGAGATCACGGAGTATGCTATATATCGGAAAGCAGATTCTATTTTGCAACATTTAGACGACATTCAGAGAGAGAGATGGGTATTTTATAACCCATGCTGTTCTTTTATGTTCCCTTAAGTGCAGCCTATATAAATGAAGGCACTCCATTGATAAAGTATTTTATACATTTCAAATGTATAGAGTCCATATGATCTCTTACATTTCATGGGGTGTCTAGTTTCTCTTATAATTGCAAGGCCTGAGATTTCAGTTCAGTAAGTAGGTTGTGGCTCAGTGCTCTGTATAATCTGAGACTGCAGTAAGATTCACGAGCAGTATAGTCAAATCTGGGTGCATAGCCTTTCCCTACCGCCCAGAGAGCCGGCCTGCACAGACACACACCTGTGAGGCATGAGAGGAAAAATGCACCCAGGTAAATGACCACAAAACCGTCACTCAGCCCCGGGCAAATGAGAAATGTGCCATTCTTGCAGTCTCTTCACATAAAAGCTCTGTTGTTAGGACATGCCAAACTTAGTCACGCTACAATTTGGAAAGTTTTCTGATTTAAGGACACAGTTTTAAAAGTGCATAATCAGCATAACTTAACTGCATACCCTAACATTATCAGAGCTAAAGATTATACGCCATCAGACATTTGTGCGCCGAAAAGAATCCTAATGGACACTTTCTCCACTCAAGGCTTGATGCAAATCAGTTTGCCAAGTTTAAAGTGTTAAAGAAAACTTTTACGCTATATTTTCACATTTTATAGAGAAATGCTACGCTTGCAAAGTCTGCAACTAGGCTACAATGTTACAAGCAGTTGCTAAGGTGAACTGAATGTTGCAATGGTGCTTTTTGAGTTTTGAAATATGGTGTTATGTAGTAGCTGCTTGAGCATTGCTATTGTGTTTGTAGCGGTTCATGTTGCTTACAGGCCCCAAGTCAAAAGCAAGATTCAAGGCCAGTGTTTATCAAGCTTCTTCAAGTGCCATTTTACTCTTAAGTGCTGAGAATTCATGAAATGTACTCCTACTTCCAAGCTTAAAGGGATAGTTTAGCCAAAAACTCCAATTTGCTGTTTGTTTATTTACTCACCTTCAGGCCATCCTGTCAGTAAGTGACATTTTTTCTTGAGTAGAACCATAAAGAAGATTGTTTGGTAAATCTGCAGCCCTCTCTGCCTTATAGAATGGGGGTCTATGGGGTCCACCTGTCTAAGAGTTAAGTCTAAGAGCTTTAGCTCAGTGGTAAGAGCATTGCGTTAACAACGCAAGGTTGTAGGTTCGATCCCAGGGGATTGCAAATACGTATGTAAAATGTATAGGATAAAGCAATGTAAGTCGCTTTGGATAAAAGCGTCTGCCAAATGCCTAAATGTAAATGTAAGAGTTACTAAAGCACATAATTCCAAAAAAAGGCTCCTGGCAACATGCTGACCATACTAAGCGAATCGTTTGATGTTTTCATAAAACTGAACGTAATTTTTAACAATATTAGCCATAATGTGCAGCCTCTGCACACAATCGCAATCTTCTTCTTGTAGTATTTGGTGGCAGATGGCATACCAGCGTCTGGTACGTTTGGCGTCACCTGCAGAAAGGGAGTGTTGAGGCTGTACAGTATGGCGAATATTATTAAAAATGACGCTCAAATTTATGAAAATATCAAATGATTCGCTTCATGAAACGTCAACATGTCGCCAGGAGCCGCTTTTTGGAATTATGTGCTTTAGGAACTCTTAGACAGGTGGACTCATATTACTCCCATTATATGAAGCAAAGAAGGCTGCGGATTTACCAAACAATCTTCTTTATGGTTCTACTCAAGAAAAAATGTCACCAACATCTCGGATGGCCTGAGGGTGAGTAAATAAACGGCAAATTGGAGTTTTCGGCTGAACTATCCCTTTAAGTATAAGAGCAACTTATCTCATTTCTTTAAGCTAAGAATCACTCTTACTCTCCCAATTATTAAAGACAGCTGGAGAGGTCTCTCAGGTGCTTAGGAGTTGCCACCAGGTGCTTGTGATGGCGCTGAGGATACAGAGACATGTGGTGGACAGAGGAATTGGCCAAAGAAACCGTACATTCCACGTTACGCACACATTATTTCGGTACTGCCATGAATAGGCGTTATTGCGGGTGGGACAAGTAGATTGTATCCCCACCACTTCGCGAAAGGGATTTATTGATAAAACAACATCTACACGTCATTTTTCATAATCTAGTTTATACATTTAACAAACTTAAGATAAGATAAAAGGCATGCAGTCCGTACATGTCAATAATTTTGCGCATTCTCCTTATGCTATATTGTTCTCAATGGTCTGTGTGATTTAACATGCGAGAAAAGATTCATGCCAAAAATAACATTGTATTTAAAGCAGAACTACTAGACTAAAGCAAAGAAAAACATGATTTCTGCACGGGTTTAAAATCTGTAATTAAGATATGATGGAAACCTGTTTATCATTCATTTCCAATGTATATGTTATAATGTATTGTCTTGTCTTTATCGGCAAATGTGTGTTTAATGTAAACTCCTCTTAGGAATTTCAACATTCAATGTGAATGTATCGAAGAACCTTCTTACTATCCTTTCCTATAGATTTTTGAATACGTTATAGAAGTACTAGAAATACATTCAACATGCAAATATTTGTAAGTTAATGGATATATGGTTTTAAATATGCAGCCGCAACAGTGATGCTGGGCTTATCAAACACTTCTAAACAAAACAGTTACATGACTCAAAAATGTACCCTTCAATTAATGTGAATGAATTTATAGTGTCTATCAATGGAGGATATTTCTAACAGCGTTTCTGCGAGACATGTCAACACAAAGAGACACATACAACTACAGAGAAGAAAGACCAAGAGGAGAGGGAGAGAGAGAGAGAGAGAGAGATAGAGAATGAGAGAGAGATGCCTACAGCGACACAAACTGCTGTTTATTAAGGGTTAAGTCTCATTTCTCACCACTACTGCCTGCTAAGAGCAATCCACAATACACACAAAGCCATCCCATAATAATACTACTGAACACTAGTGGCAGTAATGGCCGCGCTCAGATAAAGAACGCTGCTGTTCTCGTGTGTCCATGGGTCTGAATGTGGGACAGTAGCTTTCTGCACCAATTAACCTGAATAGCAAAGCTGAACACTGATGGTTCTGATGAAGAGGTGAAGACAGACTTGTGTCAGTCTGTTACAGAACTACACAAATTCCAAATCACTAGTTTACCAGCAGTGTTTTTAGACCACAAGACAATGTACTTTAAACTACACAAACCTAGAGAACATAGAAAAACAGAAACATGAACCCATGCTAAACAAAAGACCTGCGCCTTTAAGAACAAAACCAACCAGTCTTCTGCCTTCATGATCTCAAGAAAGTTTTAGGTTACAGGTGATCAACTTCCCCAATAAGTCTTAGAGAAGACGGAGAGAGAGAGAGTTTGAACGGAAATATTGATTTAAGTGCCCGTCATATGATAACATCACTGTCACAAGTCGCCAATGTTTCTTAGAAATGTAAAAATGACACAGCAAAGCCCACCATCCAACTTACAAGTTTTTTTTAATGAAATGGGATATATCCTGTTCCTGGATGGCACCATCTTATATATAACAAATTTCGCTCACAAAGAACCATTTGCAGCCGGCTAAATATAACTAAAATGTACATTAAAAAAATTGATATTCCGGCCTGAATGGCTGTTTTAAAAATACTGGGTTTTCGATGACCGTGTGAGCCCTAATAAATGTATAGGGCCATAAATTATCACACCCACAAAAACAATAATGTACAAGACAATTATATCAAAGTAAACCACAAAACCACAATGACATATCTAAAAATGCCATCATTACATGAAGAACATGTCAATAAACACAACCATGGTCAAAAATAACTCCTTCAGAGAAATGATTTTATTAGTAGTAGTTGTGGCTTTGGTGGATTGATTCCTATTGTATTTTCATTTGTGTTCACGTAAATTACTACATATCATGGCTTATGTACTGAGACCATAGTAAATATGTGGTTACTATGGTTTCACCACAAAAACACTATGATTGCTATACACAAAACATAGTTAATTGTCAAAGAATAATATTCACATATCCCGAATCTCCAACTTTGCGCATTTATTTTGTCCATTGCACTACTATAGTACAACCATGGTAAATTATTAGAGAAGGAGATTGACACTAGTGTCATAATATAAATGCACAGCACTAGTATAGAGAACACATGAACGATTCTCACCGAGATATTTGATGTCAAAGCCCTGCGGAGGTTTGAGGGACCTCCTCATCCAAGCCTCTCTCAACACCTCCAGGTGATCCTCCTTCCCCTGGATCAATAACACATGTTCGTCTATCCAGCCCAGGAAAAACACCTCGGCGATGGCATCCGCCACCATCTTATTCCAGAAATACTTCATGTTCAGTGACTTAAAGTCGGCGAATATCTCGTAGCCGGTGTGATGGTGCGGCGGCTCCTCGCTCTCCGTCACCCCGGGCGCGTCCTCCGCCACGACGCGCGACAGCACGATGGCCAGCGAGTGCGGTGCGATCTGCAGGAACGGCTCCATCGATCCTCGCGAAGATGCCCGTGTCAGACTCAACGCATTCCACGCGCGTCAACGCGCAAATAAGGCGATTGATTGATTGATCGATCGATCGATTTGATCAAGCGAGTGCGCGCACCCGCGACCAGACAAAAGAGCGTTTGCGCGTTAGTTCATTTGACCTGTCTGTGTGAGGTGATGCAATTGTTGTAATAAAAAGAGCATGATGGTGATATATATGAGGTAAATGTCATTCTTGTCGTTGCGAACGAAGGCCCGGATGGATGCTGGATGACATTTAAAGGTAAAAAATCCAGATGTTGACGGAGCGACGATCACGTTATTCTCAGCTGAAATCGCCGCATATTATCCATTCCTCACCTTCACCGGAGACATCAGAGCGAACGCCTCGAAAATGACCAAATCCTCTTCCCGCGAAACGCGGGACGGCGCGAATCATTATTTTAACGTGCCAGGATTGAAATGTCCGCAGAATGAAAGTGGGAGGATTGCGTTTGCGCGTGTTTTTTTTCTTGTCGAGATGCGGTTGCAGGCCGGCGCGTGAGATGGCTGTGTGATTTCCCGTGTGTGAAGCAGGTTGTTACCTTGAAGCTCCCGTACGTAGCTCGTGGCGCCCTCTATTGATGAAAAAGAGATATTGAACACAACCCCTCACTTCAAATGTGATGTTGCGGATTGAGTTTAGTAGTCAAGATAATCTTTTAATGTCAATTTGTTAACAATTAATAAAGGTCCTCCTAAATGAGAATATTCGGAATCTTTTTTACATAACCTGTTGTGCTAATTAGTTATTATTTCTTCTTGTTTTATGTAAGTTCAATAAAGTATTGCGCTGAATTATAACTATCTTCTATCCTCGCCCTGTTCTAACGGCGCGTTCACATCGCGCTCGCCACAAGGGCGCACTCGCAGAACGTGCTGCGGAGATATTCGACGAGTTATCTTATCCGTGCTGAGACGTCAGAGGCACGTTTTCACGACGGTCTAGTTACATTTGAGATATTTAGTGCATATTTTCCCCTTTAATTTTGATGCAGTGGAAAGAACTCACGAGAAAATTCCCTTTTCAAGATTTGGTCCTATAGTTCACTTCAAGCACAATCCGTTGAGAAAACATTTAAAAATGTACAATTTAATGTTGATTTTTTTATAGATTAAAATTCTACACAAAAAAAGTGTTATCTTGTCCTAAATCTCCATTACAGCGGTGAATATGTAGAAAAACATAATATTTCACCACACAACAATAATTCTCTAACACACATTGACCTCTACACAGAATACACACAACTGTGACGCGGATTGTGTCTCAACATCAGTGTTTGTTTAACTGAGGTGGTTTCCCATCATTTTACCACATCACGGTAGTATAAAAACATCCAGACTAGCAATTACAACATCTATACCGGAATGAGCCATCTTTCAGGTTAGAAACACATGATATATATTACTGCAAGATGATTTAGAGTCAGTTTGATGGTTTTACTCAGGTTCAGACATGAAAACACGTCTCTGCTGTGCTGTTCAGTTCTTATGTTTCATAATAGCCGCAGGTGATGAGTAATGTGATGCTTCAGTATGAAGGGCATGTTGTTAACCTGCAGGAGGATGTGAAACCTGACTGCTGACTCCACAACAATTATATTAGTTTCAGTGATGGTAAAGAAAATTATTATTAATTCATCACTATAATAAGTCAAAGATATTTTCATTGTGTGCTCTTAATGTTTTAATGCTTAAAACATTGAAAATCTGCTTCTGAGAAATAAAGCCAGGTTATATTTCACCAAAAATCAAATGAACGAAGAAAACATATACGAATTATCTTTAATAGGGCCATTCGCATTTTTTCAGTTACTTTATCACATCGAAACACGTTTAAAATGGTTAATCGGATTTACACACAGACTATAGGACTGAGAGGAAAACTGAGTTCACTTGGGTTTATGTAAGGTACACAGGATTAATCTGACGTGAAAGCCAAGAGTGTTATGTGTCATTCTGACAGAACCAAGTAGCCAAACTTCTGCACCTTCCATAGTCTTAGGATATATGAACCACATAAAGGAAACAAAGGGACTTATCACCAATGAAGCACAATCCGTGTTAGGAATTCAACACCCAACAGGATTGTCAGTGAATGTGCAGACAACGGCTTTTTTTTTTTGGTTGAGCCAAAGATTGATTTGTGGTGTGATTTGGCTTTCTTTTTTAAGCCACTTCAGTTCAAAATATATACTATAATAAGCCTAATTGCTTGTGTGAAAGATGCACAGGTCATTTATCACCTGCCTGATCCATGTTTATTTAGCCTATTTATGTTATACACTTCTGTTTTGTTTTTAGATTATTCATGCATGCTATACATATACAATTGTTTTAATATTATATAAGCACCCAAACTATCTTGTGAATATTACTAGGTACATACTGTACAGTACAATAGTACGTGATGCAACTTTTCCTGCAGTTTCCGCTTGTCACCACACGAGGCCGCTCTGATCCAAATCTTGACTGATCTAAGTATTACCTGGACCCTCTGTTTTATTCAGAGTCATATCAGTTCTGAGGGTACGGTTAGTTATATAAGAGAAAATTAACTCTTTAGGTTCTGCTTATTGCATTTAACCAACTAGATGCCATCTATCTTATGGTTACAAATGTCTTTGATACTTTTAAAACTACATTGAGGTATCAGGTGTAAACCCTTTTAGTAGGGGCAAATTGTTTGGTTGTGTAGTATAGTGTAGTGTAAGAACCCAACTTTTGCCCAATCACAGCGCCCCTCTTAAAAAGATGCCAAAAATCAACAACTCCATGACAATACATTTAATATTTTTCAACAGCTAGTGTGATGTCAGTTGAACAGTTGAAGCATTATTAAGTGTTTTTTTAGTCACAAAGTCATGATCATGAACAGGTTAGACAGTAAAACAGTGGGGAAATCAGTTTAGTTTTAAAACATAAGCAGGGCATCCTCTGAGCCGTGTGCAACAAACTTGCAAACCACAATCACTCCATTACAACAAATTAGCATCTAAAACCCATTACATTTAATTCGTAAGTTCATATCACATGTAAACGCATGTTCTCCAAGGAATGTTCAGCCTTCATCACCATCGGAGATGTGTCCGCCTCTTCTTCACGCGGCTTCGATCGAAGTATCTCCATTTCTGCCCTGAGGCTAACAAATCATAACAGACATAAGACCACTGTAACCTTCAATTCTGCCTTTCCATTTTAGATGTTAGTTTTGCAGTTAAGAGAACAACACTCTCATTGTAGCTATTCTCAATAGTTATGTTGAGAAGAAATATTACGAAACTACAGTTTCTTCAGTGAATATTATAAAATGATTTTTCATGATCAAATTATGACCGACAGACTAAAAACACAGCGGCAGCAATTTATAATAAAAATAACGTTTTTGAAACGGCAATTACCTTGACAAAAGTGCGTGAGGGTAGAAAGCGTCGGAGCAGTTGACTGGAAATGTTTGGAAAGCGTGACAGGTTGATGTTGAGCTGTGGGAGAACCTGATATCCGGCCATCAGAGGATAGAAATTATACAGCATCTCCTGCTCGGCACCTGGTAAAATCCTCATGCGCACCTACAGACAGATAATACCATACTAGGAGAACCGCTCCAGGCGATTGCTTTAATTATTTGAGAATTGTTTATACAGACTAGATTTGCTTTAGAGTATTCATAAAGCAAAATTCTGACCTGTTTAAGTCCACTGAACATGAACGCGTCACTGGGCTCCACGCTGATCTCCACGTCCTGAACCAGCCCTGTCCGGTTCTCCAGATGATACCTGACAGGTAAAGACTCACGGACACGACCGTACGATGGCAACTCTAGAGATTAAATGAACAAGAACACGTGAAATGAAAGAACTTGAGACAGCCTGATTTAATCTTAAGGATAAAACATTAGACTGACCTGCGTGTACATACAAAGGGATGTTCTCCACCATCACATGTGGGAGGATGACGATTGTTTTAACCACTGATGTCTCAGAAAGAGTTGACTTCCTAAAAACAAAACATTACAATGTTTTCTTATGACTTCATGGTTCATTTTTCATCTGCTTTACGTTTTGAGAAGCAACAGAAAGTACTATAGTAAACCCCTTTGTTTATCAAAAATACACCACAAATATCATCAAGTTCATCTCGCTGATGTGGGGTTAAACGTCACCTCTTCCAGGAGATGATGTACTGTCCAGAGGCCACGGTGCTGGTGCCGTTCTGAACCGGAGGACACTTAAGCAGGATACACTCGCTGGCACACTCGCCGGTCTGCAGTGTCACTGACCACACGAAACAAACGGTCACATTAGCGCAATCATTTCAATCACTTTGACTTCGCAAAGATAACGATTACAAAAAAAACAAATGAGTAAGACAGTAAGAAGCACCTCCTTCCACTTGACTCTCGGGCGTATCGATAGCCGTCATGCTGGAGACCAGCTGCACATCACTGCTCACCAGCTCGATCGGCCACGGAGACGCGCTTAAAATGTCCATCATCAGCAGGAAAGGAACGTCCACGTACACATGCTCCAAATGCTCAAACTTAACATTAAAACACACACAAATCTGAGCTTATGCACTACAGACACTCTTATATAAATATTCAGTCATGTGGATACTCTCACCTTACTGGAGACAAACTTCATGGCCACTTCAAAGGGAACAACGGTTTCGACTGTAACAGTTTCGTCCTACAATTCAAAGGCAACTTTGTGAATTAACTATGTAGCTTTGCAACAAATATGACACAAAAGTTAGAAGTTAAAGGAACGCAAAAATGAAATCCCTTTAAGTTGGCACGACGTACTTTGTGACACTTGCAGGTGATGTCCTTGTCTTCCACCGTGGCATCCACAGAATAGGCCACGTGAAAGAGGAATATTCTGGATCCAGTGCTCACGCAGCGCATGTAGAGGTGCTTCACGATCTGATACACAATACAACACACATTGAATACTTGAATCTGATTGGTTAATGCAGCATTTGTAAGCTGTGCAAGATTTGCATCCGTGTCATGATCTCTTCGTTTAACGACAGACATCTGTGACCGGACGCCGTACCTTCTGGCCGGGCTGCAGGTCTCCTATAGGAATGTCTGGAAGCAGGGCGGGGTGAGAGTCGTCACAAACCTCCGAGCTATTTAGTGTGATTTGGGTCATCTGTGTGAGATTAGCATCCTGACCTGATGACAAAATGCACATATGAGTCAAGCACACATTAGTTTTTTGTCATTTTTATTTCCTGTCGTTTTTTCAATTCCTACCTGGTTTGAGGCCAGCGGTGAGCTTGATGTCTTTGGCTACAGTGTCCTCCTCTGATTTGATGGTGACAGTCATGCAGTACATCTCATTGGTTAATGCTGGAGGCTCATGGGTCAGCTTTACGGAGATCCTGGGGACTCTGGAGATGATCCTGCAGGGCATGATGGGAAGGTTAAACATTCCTTTCAATCTTTTGACTGACAGTCACATACTAGATCCTGTAGGATGTGGAGTTTGGGTTTGACCTACATCGTGCTGGACTGTACGGACACCGTGTCCCAGTCCACCTGCTGCTCCGGGAAGCGTGTCCTCCTCTTAAAGGAGCGGGACGCCTGTAAAGCCTCATGGGAGGAGGCCGCATCCCCCCAGCCGCCTCGCCAGTTCAGATACACGTAACGGCCTGTCTCTCTGCCTAACATGAGTCCAACAGCCGTGATCTGAGACATTTGAACAAGAAAATATAAGAATCGACACATGTGACACCAGTGTAATGTTTACAACATTTTTATTCATGTATATACTGTATTTCACCTCAATCTTCTTTCCAACATCTTCTGTTTTGGCTACGAATTTGAAGCAGTATTTGCGGGTTTTGCCGGGAACGAGACACATGTTCTCCTGGGTGGAAAGAATATCTTTCCCTTTTGAAGCATCCTCGAGCAAACAGTACTGATTGTATTCCTGCAATGCAAGCGGTGGGTCAGTGATGATGTCATGAGAGGCGCATGTGTGTGTGTGTGAGAGTGTCAGGTGTGCTGTACCTGGTTGCTAAGGCTGACACAGAGCTTTGAGAAGCGCAAAGGATGAGGGCAGTCAGCTCTCACATAGACCTCCAGCTGGACGGGTTCGTCAATGTGAAAACTGGGGGACACGAACTTGGCTTTGCACTGAACTGAGAGAGGACGGGAAAAAAAAAAACATTACATTTTATTTTATTTTGCAAAAACCAACGTAGCGAACAAATAGTGGACCAAAACAAATAAAACCTCAAATTATTTCAAACATACACTTGTGCACACACGGACAGATACACAAGTCTTTACAGCCGATTCATTTCTTGCTTCTAGTCTGGATCCTTTTTGTTTGAAAAAACAAACATTAAATGGTTGAAGATGTTGCAAGAAATCCTTTACCATAACTTGTGAAAAACCCACACAAAAACATCCTCATTTTGCAAAGGTTTAACCATGTTCTCATTCAGAAAACACAAACGCATCATATATTCAGAATTTTCGGATAATATCAATAGGACGATAGGTGATTGTGCATCCTAGAATCATCCACTGGGCTTTATACTACTTAAACATACAGTATAATAACAGTATACAAGTGAATACTATTCTGTATCAAGTAAACAGTAGCATGTGTACACACTGAAATTTGTCAAGTTTACAAATTTGTATTTGTAGCCTTTTTACCGGTTCTGTATTTTTGCAGAACTCAGACACGACTAATTAAAGAAAATCTGCTAAAGTATACTTTCACGAAATTGGGCTAACGGTGCAGAAGATGCCATTTTTTATTACTACCTATTGACAAATCTCTTTACTGCTTGGTTTCCTTCAACTTCTCTGCAAGCCGCTTTGGATAGAAGCAACTGCTAAATGCCAGAATGTTAATGTTATATGGCCAATGTATACTCCACATGACCAGTTTAAATTGTTCTTCGGTTTTTGAACTTTTCTTGTCTTGTAAGATCATCTACTTTCCTCTAAGATTACTTTACAGGAGTGTAATGATGTATTATTATTTTTTCCTAATGCTCATTGTTGCATTTTGCTCGATCTGCACTATTTGATGTTGTGTATTCTAATAAACACTAAGCTGTCAAATTATTGAATCACAATAAGAGGTATTAGTAACAGTGTTTTGAATCGATCTCATCAGAGTCTAAGACTGTGTTGTAGAGTGAGTGTTTTTGAGGGCTTGTGTGTCATGTCTGGTGGAAAAGTTGGGTTTTGAGTTCGAAGGTCTTGAGAAGAGAGCTTCATAGGATGTTGATGGAAATGGATTTGTGTTTAGAGTTTCGAGAAAAGGAGGCATCTTTCAAGAAATATGTTTAATCAATCGCGAAAAACTGTAATATAAGAGCTCATGGCAGTGATGTCAGGATATTTTCACGGAGAGCTTTTTGAACTCAAGAAATGTCCTCCAACTGGCTGAAGATTGATACAAAAAATAACATTCATATCATCATGTCATTATAAAACCTTGCAAATTTTAATTTCCTATAATTTACTGTTATGATGACAGTAAACGGAAATGAAATGAATCACATGTTTATATCAATGTGAACAAATGTTAAGGTCAGGAACCACGAATGCTGTTTGTGTTCTAAATATTTATCGACATCGGTCTGAAAGGCTATAAATGAATCGGAGCGCTCACCAAAGGGCACGTTGTCCAGGACCTCAATAGTGAACTCATTACTGCCGGACAGAGAGACGCGGTCGCTCCACAGAGACTGAGCGGCCTTCACAGACGCCGGGTCACAGTCTGGTTCAGGCTCTGGGACTTCATTCTGACAATACGTGAAATATACAGAATATATATAAAACTCTTTTTACTTGATATTTTCAGTTCATTTGACAAGACAACTTTAAGCATGACTACAATCCCATCATTTGCAGCAGAATCATCAGAATGTTAAACATGCAGAATATGAGATTTAGATTGTTATATTGAATTACTATTAGAAATATAACAAAAGCTAAAAAAACATAATTTTCGATGATTATTGAATGATAGAAGCATATTACTAACTGGATCATTCACTTACCATCCTGATTCAAAGGAAGTAAAACACTTAAAAATGTATTTATTTTTTACTTTCCGGAAGGTTAACATCAGTGTGCATGTATTATGATTGTAAAATATATCATAATAAAAAATGATGAGGTGTAAAAATGTTTTCGAGGAAATTCAGACATAAAAAACACAAAAAAAACCCTTATAAATGATAAAACAGTGATTCACCGTGGGTCAGCGCAAACAAAGGTCAATTAAATACATTAACTAATGTGTTACATCTTACAGAGTTGTATATTTAAACGTTTCTTACTCTAGTAGCACATAAAGGTCATTTGTTTCATTTCAGGGAAGCGAACAGGTTCACCAAAGATTGAGTGAACTGCATGTCAAGTTGTAATGAAAATCAGAAGGGAATTGCATGCACTCCATACATACCATGAGCACTTTAATCAGATTTTTCTCAATCCTGGACTTCTGCTCTTCAGGGAGGACAGAGGCTAAACACAAACACATTAATAACAGAGACTTTTCCTCACTCTCAGTGTCCTCACTCGTTTGTAAGTCGCTTTGGCTAAAGTGTCTGCTAAATAAATTCTTGTTATGTACCTCTGCCCACCAGCTCCATGGAGTAGGTGATGTAGTCTTTAACTTGCCCCATGAGGTATGAGCACTTCAGAGCTGTGCACAGGATAGAGGTGAGCAGAGACCACCAGCGCTCTGTGCGGTAGTCACACATCACGTAATCCAACAGTCTGTAGAACAAACCAACACGTTCACTTTAATATTTCAACGGGAACACAACATAAATTTCTATTGTTTAATATCCAGCGTATTATAAATACAGACTTTACAACTTCGATATAATTATAAACACAAACTAAGTGAAATTAATAAGCTTTGTTGGATTTCTTACTAAACATTCATGTGTTTTCTCAAATGTGGGCATCCACGAATACAGCCACTTGTTTGAAGGAACGGTTATAACTTGTTTAACTTACTTTAATGCTTTGGTGTAGTCTTTGGCATGGTAATACTCTTCTCCCATCTGAACCACTGCATAGAGAGAAATAGGCTTCGATCAGTGTGTGTGTCATTAAAATAATGAAAAGAAGAGTTCAAGTGTGTATCACTCACTGAGATGGCTCTTCATTCTGGGACACTTGTACTTCTTAAACTGAGCGACAGCGTTACTCAGGAGGGCGATGATCAGCTCCTGACATCACAAACACATTACTCCTAACTACGCTAAACAATACCAGTCAGAGACACAGCTTCTCATTATTTATTGTTCCTATTTATTATTTCCTACATTATAGAACAAGAGTAGAGTCATTAATTGGATTATGTATCAAATGAGTAGGAATAATGTAGTATGTTTAAAATGTCCCACCGAATGGAGAACATCTCTCTCTTTGACTTGAAGAGCGAGGATGCCTTGTTTCTCCTTCTCAGAGTCAGGGGGATCAATGCCTAAGGGTCAAAGGTCACTGGGTCAGGTTCATAGCCCCCGGGTGAGATTATAACCAAGTTTTAAAACAAAACGTCTCATGTCTGGGTTACAATTTGTGCCATAATCCAAAGAAGAGAGATAAATGCAGTAAATTTCACACATTCAAGTACTAAGAATTGGCAGGGGTCATAAAATTCACAGATGGACTTAAGCAGAGAGGGGGACTGAGATTCTCTTACTCTGATGTCCCTGTCGCCAGGGTCTCTGGCCATAGAAGTCCAGAGCTCCAGTGGTGGTCTCCAGTGGGTCGGGTGCAGGGTAACTCACACCCGGCTGGAGAAGAACAAGAGGACGATTTCTCATTATTTCTCAATATTTTTGTCCGCCATAAAAAAGATTTAAACGGGTTCGATGGCCTTTTTAACAATTCAGAGAGAATGTACAAACGAGATCCAAATACGAAAAAACACATACAAAAATTTCAGACCATGTGTGCAAAGACCTTAACACAGACACGTTAAAGATGGCGTAACACACGCAGTTTCGGCAAATCTCACATTCATCGTGAGAACCTATACAGTAGTATTTCATAATTCGTATCTTCGAAGAGTATTTAGTTTGACCAAATTTATATGCTGACCGATTATGACACACAATACATCATTGCATTATCCCTTCATGTTGTTTACATTATGCATGTATGCGCCGATTGCCAACAAAACACAGACATCTGACTTTGTTTGACTTACCATGTGCGGTTCATGTCCAGGGGCCCGTTTCAATAAGGAAGTTCAACCAACACAGAGTTAAAATCTGAACTCTGAGTTGATTTACTCAGAGAATCGCTACTCTGAGTTTTCAGTTTCAGACCAGCTGATTTGAGTTAGTTCAATCAACCCTGAGTAAGTTCAATCTAGGTTACACGCGTGCACCATGGCTATGAAAAGCCGTCATCAATTGAGTGAAGATAGCACGATTCACCATGGCAACGGCACGTGACAAAAAGCGCTCTGTTTATTTCTCGCCCATCGAATTGGAGGTACTGTTGCAAGCGTATATTTCCTTGTTTAAAATGTACTGCAAGATGCAGTTTCTTTCCAAAACGCTATAAGTCCCGAACCTGTTTTTAACCTAAATGCGATATGTCCTCCCTACCAATCAGAATTCCATCGTTAGTAGTATTGACGACGATCATGAGAAGCCAGCACGTTTTACATTATTAAGAATTCGGAATGCATGAAATAGCATGTTACTCCATATTTCAAATAAATGTAATTGAATTGCAGACAGCCGTACCTCATGACCACAGAGCTGCGCTGCTTGCTGTTTGCGCTCCTGTGCATAGTAAGCAGCCTGTTGGTAGTAAAAGCCTGGGTTCTGGGTCTGGATGGCTGTGAGCCCCAGTTTAATAGCCTCATCGAACAGATCACCGAATGACTGGAACCTATGAAGAGAGAGACATGGAGATGTGGGGAAGAATGAATCAGGTCATTGTATTTGCTTCTTGTTGATTCTCATACAGACAAATGAAAAACAAGAAGCACATCGAAAGTCATTACAACACAGCACAGCGAGGAGAGTCACGACTTTGCAGCAGATATCTGTTTGACATCATTTGAATTCCAGATAAATACATTAAGTAACCTGAATTTGTATTATTTAGCTTTAAACAGGGATGAATGAATGAATGAAGGAGGCACTTATATGGCGCTTTATTGTGTATTGCTGTTCACCCAAAGAGCTTCACAATCATATGAGGGGGATCAGAAAGGCAAAAGCACCAAAATGCAGAAAATTAAATAAAGATAAGTTCAGATAAGGCAGTTCAGTCTTACTGTTTGGACATCCAGGCGGTGTGCTCAAACGCCAGCTCAGCGCTGCCGATCTTCTTCTTGCACAGGTCGATGTGTTTGCGGAACTGAGCGATTGCGTCCAGCGGGGTGTTGTGCTGAAAGCACAGCCTGCATATCTGCAAGAGAAGCCCACCGTGAGATATCCGCTCTCATGAAATGCAACGGAATATGACTGTGCAATTTAAAAGACAATGATAACAGGAAACACACTCTGGCCAGTTTCCTGTGTGATGAATACAGTGTCTCAACACTGCAGGCAGTGGACTACGTTTTGACACACTCATTCTTAAGTCCGGGTAAAGAGAATTGTTTCAAAACACATAATAGCTGTTAGAAATGTATTTCTGAAACACAGAAGTATGTCGGAAGTATGTAGTACTGAAGTGTCGAGTTAAACCGTATTTCAACAATCCGCCGATTTTTTTGGGTGGAGCAAAACGGTGGATCGATGGCGCAAGGGAGTAACCGAACATGCATGTCCCCTCCCTAATCACTAGAGCCCCTAGCATCAGGTATCTGCTCAATCCTGAGCTCTCGTGCACACGCTTTCAGGCTCTCTCACGCTTTTATTTTGCCCAACTAAACTAATCTCATGCCAAATAACAAGCAAACAGTAACACAGTCAAGAATTGAAGGAGGGGAATAACGCAAATGGAATGAGGATCACTGTGCATGATCACAACATGGTTCTTTGATTCTCTATAGATTAATGTCGCGCATGTTTGAATTCAAATCCTTGCATAAAAATCTTCACATATAGCCTAGTAGGGACTCGGGTTGAGTAACGCGAGTGGGCGTGGCTTTAGCGCCAAAAGCTGACACACCGCCAGAGAATCCTGCTTATTTTTCCAAGATTTTGATTACTTCTTTTACTTACTTGGATTATTTTTTCTCCATTCAAATTTGGCTGGGTGGCTAAAAACAAACATTTTCTCATGTTTTATTGTCCCTTTGCACAGATTTTAAGTGGTGTTTTACCATGCAAGCATTGTTCTTTTACGTATGTATAACCCCAGGTCTGTGAACCTCCTAGTGTGGAGGTGTTTTAAGGAGAGGTGTCCTAACCATTTCTGAGCTATAACATTATTGTTTACCTAAACTAAAAAAAGGACAGACAATGCACCCAATAATACCCACAACAATCTAACATAACAGAAAATGACAAATCAAACCTTGTAGTTGATGAATCCAGCCATGGTTTTGATCTCCATGATGTTTGTTTCATGAGCTCTTAGTTCTTGGACGAGGCTGTATGCAGTTCTGTAATATCTGTTAAACAGAGCGCAGAACGGATCACGACACCAGCACGGTAGAAATGGTTAATGACAAATAAGAATGACACATGCCTGTATAATGATTGTCTTGTATTCTTATCTTTTGTACGTTTTAGAGAAAATAAGATCCGGAGAATGAAGATCTGTTTCCATCACCCAATTTTTATGTACAGTTCGTTTTATGTTTGGATGGAAACCCCAGCAACGGTCAAAAAAGGGTCATCTCTGTTTTATAGGTTTTCTTTGTCACAACAAAATGTACGGCTTTTTGGTAATTGTCTGTGTGACATTTTAGTTACATAAAATGTACTCTGTTTAAACTGCATTTATTTTTGTATTGAACCACAAAAGTTCTACTTATTAATGTTAACATGCAGATTTGACGTTAAGAAATGTACTGTTAAACACTTACTTGAGGGCATTTTGTGTATCTTGCTTTAGTTCGCTGAAGAAACCCATTTTAAACTGGTGCCTGACAAACAGCAACTGGAATCAAAAGTTCAAGGATACACATCATAATCCAGCTGTATGACACAGTTTAGGTCTGAATATCAACTGGACCAGGGTCATGGATGAAATAATGAGTCAACTCCCAAATAATGACTCAAAATGGTCCTGTGAGAGTCAGTGCATTTTTAAAGAACTGCAAAGCACTTGTGTCATGCAAGAGAAGCTGATAAAGAGAAAATCCTGAATGCATTGAAAGTATTGTTTTTTTCTTTATGCAGCAATGTTTTTCTCAAGTAAAGTCCAGCAGTCAACGGGATATTTCAGAGGCAAAACAAAATTTCAACACGTTTTACACACCCTCAAGGCATCTTGACTGAATATGATCTAGCTTCCGTTATCCCTCGGCCGCATGTGAACCTAAGTGTTATAATTCCGGCAAATGACGCAGGCGTGTCGCAAGTTCCGTGACGAACCTGTCATTTTTCATTTCGATCATATAAGATAATGTCTCCTCTGTGCGGGAGCTTTCATCATCGTCATTATCCGGAAAAACAAGCCTTTGGTTCATGTGCATTTTAGAGATGACGGAAGCTAGAAATTGACGTTAATTGCGCTGTCAATATGGATATTTCTCCTAAACAAATGCATCGATACGCTTCAGAACACCTCGGTTAACACTACGGAGCCGTGTCAAGCAGTTCTTTGATAAATGGATGCACTTTTTGGAGCTTCAAAAACTGCCCCTCATTCACTCCCATTCTACCGCTTGGAAGAAAACTAATACGTGATATTATAACTCCGACTGCGTTATTCTTCAAGAAGAAAGTCATAGATGCCTTGAAGGTGAGGTTTTCCCTCTGAAATATTGCTTTAAGGGTTCGGGTAGGTGCAGGAACTGTACCTGATGTGTTGTTTTGTTGAGAAACTCCTTGTGAGATTTCACTCTTCTGATCTCATTATAATAGTAGGTCTGTGCATGTTCATAGAAAGCGTTCTCCAACCTGCAGACATACAAACACACAACACAACCAACAAAACTGTAAGATGCTCGTTGATCACATTAATAGCTTTCCTGTTGCAATCTGTGTGGGTTAGAGCATGTCGCTAGCAACGGCAAGGTCATGGGTTTGATCCCAGGAATTGCACATACTTACAAGCAAATGTATATTATAATGTAATCTAAGTCGCTCTGGATAAAAGCGTAAATATGATGTAATGTAAATATAAATGAATGAAATTGTTAATAATTTTAGAAATTATGTTGTTTAATCCACATGAAAAGGTTATTTTGGTTGAACAGTAAGGGAGAATATGCATTTGTCAGCTTTACAATAACTATGTTATCATATGTGACTCTAACCTGATAATGTATCCCACCAAGTGATCGGTATGGGGCAAGACAAACAGGGACTTCCCAGAAAGATCACAAGCACCACACAGAGAAGAAGCTCTCTCAGAGGCCACCAGATCTTCACCTGAGACACACAACCCAACTTTACTCACAGTATCTACATAATGGATCAAGCTGGAGGATGTGAAATACTGATTTCTCTTGTGTGATACCTGGAGGAAGAGGAGTCTTCTTCTGAATTAAAACAACCGCAACCTTTGTGTTTCTTCCTTGTAAACTTGTTCTGTGGGAAAATATTTGAAAAAGATGTAATAATAAAAAAAAGTGTTGTTTTTAATCCACGAAACTAAAAGTCATGACTGCTTTTGTAATTTATTATACCTGACGATTTCTACTTTGGTTGCACATTCCGACTGCTTCTCCTTCCACTGCGGATCGTCCCAGTCCAACTCATAGAAAAGCACGACCAATGCAGGCACCAGGTTCAGATGTTTGTTCATCCAGCCCGTTTTCAGAATCCCTTTAGGGATGTACCACTCATAGGATGTTCTCTGACATTACAAGATATAAAGTTAGCGACCCGCAGTTTTTGAAAAAAATTGAATTCAAAACACATGGCAACCACATACTACAGACAACGTGTCACAACATCCGTTTTTCTCTACAGATCTTTAGTTTAATATGTTTATTGTAATGCCAAATGGTAATGTAGGGTTAGAAATAACTCTGTGGTTTTACCTTGGTTCTGCACTTTGGATATTCATGGTCTCCGGGTAAAACTTTGAAAGAGATGGGAACTCTGTCTGCCCTACGGTTGACACAGAAGGCATCCCATATGGCTCTATGGACAGCATTGTAAGTCACATCCAGGCCTGTTAGGGCCACAAAGGCCATCGGCCTGCAGCACAACTCTGGAGGAAGATCCCATTGGGCCGGACTCATGATGCCGGCAAACAAACCACCTGATCAGCACAAAGAAATCAAAACATCTGAACTGAACAGGAGCAACAGGGAAACATCACATGATGCAATTACATTCCATTTCTCTCATTTAAATGACTACGTATTAAATTATTAGCTCATACTTTCTACCCAAAATTAACCATGGTTTTACACCAGTAACTATAGCCTACCTACAGTATAGTATTTTAAGTAAAACCACGAACGAAATAACAGTGACAAAAACTATTACTAGATTTTTCATAAAACCAAGGTTATATTTACTAAGGGATGGCATCCTTATGCAACAACCAGATCAGGACGTCACAGATAATCATCATATTAAATGACCCTTTTTCTCCAAACATTATATTAATACAAGAATTGAACAGACAATAACGATGACATCAGAAGACACACACAAATTATGACCAATGCTAATACATCAAACATTTATTTCTATATTTAGATTCATTGAGTTATCTAAAACAAACAAAACGTCCCCAGTTATCATTTGACAGCTGATGCTAGGCGCTGTGAATGCTAAGGCTAACGCTCACCGTGTAACAATTCAGTCCATTATACAACATAAATATGATCTCACTTCTTAAAGATTATTATAACCAGCTATTTACCTTTCGATAGAGTTGAGTGTTGCTCAGTTTTCACTAATCCGGCCTACATTAATGTGCAGCACTTGTTTATAATTCAAACCCCACCTTCATCATGACATGTGACTGGTGCTTCTTCTACGGTTGCTCGGTTCATTCACAGTAGGATTGACGCTATACTGCCTCCTGCTGGATTCATGCTGCCTTCACATGTACGAGTTGCTTTAAACACAAAACACAGCAAATGATTATATATATAAAATATTAATAACAACAAAAATAACATACCCTTGGATTCTAAACAAAAGTTCAAACAAAAACACCAAATCCATCCCCAAAATTGAGTTAAGCCAATCCTTCACTTCACACCGTGACGTGTATCGCGTGCGCCCGGCAGCCGCTACAGTTCAGTCGCTGGACTCATCATCGGTTCTGCTCGAGAACCATGGCCGACAAAGCGCAGCTCCAGGGGGCTATTAAAATACAGGGAGAGGTCGTCAGAAAACTGAAATCGGAGAAAGCGAGTAAAGATCAGGTCAGTTTGAGCTCTCCTGTCATCGTGTCAAAGCAAAGTGAAGGGAACACGTTTTGTATGTGTGCTGCACGTTGTTTCTTTCATACCAGCAATGTTGATAATATCCGTATTGGATATGACTTATATTCCTGGTTGTGGTCTATTTGAGGAGATTTAAACGATTACAGTGACATCATTAAATATTTAATAATTTTACAGTGGACATGCTAACTGTTAGCCATCTGATGCAATCTGTCAGTCATGATGGAAATCAATTCTGCATGTACAGAATGGATCGATGGATAAACACGAGTCTGCTGTAGTCTGTTGGTATGAATATCTGTCATCACCATAATGACTTTAATAACCATAATGCATTTCCAAAATGTTCCTTTTTAATGTAATGTAAATGGTTACTGATGACAGTTCATAACCATTTTTTATTCAAAATGGTTTGTTTTGTGTCAATGTCAATGTAATTGTATTGGATAATCTCATGTAAGAAACAACAAACGTCTTGTTATATTCACAGTATAGATTATAGCAAGTCACAGGTTATCTAATTTCCCTAGGAAGTGAAACATGACATTATTATCATCAAAAATTCACATGAGCACACTTAATACCAGAATCTACTCAAAAGTAGGACAAGTGGAAAAGTAGTTCATTAGCTTTCTGATTTCTTCCATGCAATAGCACACAGTTATTGCGTGTTACCTCAAGTCCTAGTCTGGTTTAGAACTGCTTAGCTCTAAAAGAGGTGTGGTGTGATAAAAGCATGTACACATTGAGATACCCAGCAGTTTGGGAATGCTTGGTTGACAGCTTCCTCTCATGTTTTGCTTCCTCATTGCTGTGATGTCTCGTGGGACCGTAGTGACAGGGTTGCTCATCACTTTTCTCCTGTTCTTCCTGCTTGTTGCCACGGATACCACCACCATCATCCTCCACCTCCTATCACTGCACTCCTGAAATACTGCTGCTTTCCTTGGGATGTGATTGGACGCTTCTGTGGATGAACCTTTGGGACTGTGGTATCGCTGACTGTTTGAATTCTGGTGCGTGTTCTGGGTTTGGACTCCGGTTGTATCATGAACACTCTTGGATTGATCTCCATGCGCATGTGTGCCGGACTGATGGGCCGTCGCACCACCATGCTTCTGCGATCTACGCGCTGCTCATTTGGAATGACGTTATCACAGGTAAAAAAAATAATGACTAAAATGTTCAAAATAATCCAGGACGTGGGACCTTTTTCAGTCCAAAATAAAAAAATGAACTATAT
Source organism: Triplophysa tibetana (assembly GCA_008369825.1). Lineage (NCBI taxonomy): Eukaryota > Metazoa > Chordata > Actinopteri > Cypriniformes > Nemacheilidae > Triplophysa > Triplophysa tibetana. The sequence goes on from CM017909.1 coordinate 19,572,300, forward strand.
GAGACCAACGTTAGGCACCATTATAATAATTCTGCATTTCGACTGACATGATCATAATGACAATTTTATATTTGAGTTTTTTAAATAACATTGGAATTTGGTTTTAAGATCGATGAAGAAGTTGCCAAACTGTTGGAGCTCAAAGCTCAGCTGGGTGGAGATGAGGGCAAACACACTTTTGTTCTCAAAACAGCCAAGGTAGGGCCAAAAATGACTAATATTCTGGACATTTCAAACGTGCAAGTTTGTTTAGTGAAGTGAATTACTCCATAAAGACAGTTTTTTCTCCCCTTCCATCTTATTCCATAGGGGACCAGGGACTATAGCCCCAAACAAATGGCTATAAGAGAAAAGGTTTTCAACATCATCATCAGCTGCTTCAAACGTCATGGTGCAGAAACCATTGATACACCTGTCTTTGAACTGAAGGTTCATGAGTTTATCACATTTCTACACTAGTTTATTTCATCATCATTTCTACATGAGTTCAGTTACTGCAGAGTATGAAAAATGACTCAGATTTTTGTGACTGTGTAGGAAACTTTAACAGGGAAGTATGGAGAGGACTCCAAACTGATCTACGATCTAAAGGACCAGGGCGGAGAACTTCTGTCCCTGAGATATGACCTCACTGTATCCTTGACAACACCAGTCATGTGTTTTCTTTCCTCCAAATTTCTGTCACTCTGTTTGCACTTTCTTCCTTCACTCCTCCCCTCAGGTCCCATTTGCTCGCTATCTCGCAATGAACAAGATCACCAACATCAAACGCTACCACATCGCCAAAGTGTACCGCAGAGACAACCCAGCCATGACCCGCGGCAGATACAGAGAGTTCTACCAGTGTGTAAGTACCTTCAGATTCTTAAAGCTGAATGAAAAAAGAATTCAGGAATTGTTTTGATCAGAAGTGACTTACATCTTGACATGTGCGTCAAGCCCTTGATTTACAATCATTGGCGCTCATGTTGGTAATGCAGGTTGGAATCCAGGGCTGTTTTCCTGATTCCATCCCTCCTCAATAACATCCTGTACATAAAAAATGAGTCAAACTTTAATCAAAACTTATAATTTGTGTTGCTGCAGGATTTCGACATTGCAGGTCAGTATGACGCGATGATCCCTGATGCTGAGTGTCTTAAGATCGTCTATGAGATCCTGAGTGAATTAGATCTAGGAGATTTTCGTATCAAGGTCAGTATCTGACCAAGATTTTCATAAAAGTGGGTGGTTTTGTGGTCCTTTACCATCTATGTTTATCAGTGTGACAACAGACGTGATCATTTTTATGTATATATATATATTGTAGGTGAATGACAGACGCATTCTAGACGGGATGTTCGCTGTGTGTGGTGTTCCTGATGAGAAGTTCCGCACAATCTGCTCTACGGTGGACAAACTGGACAAGGTGGGAGACCTGAATGATGTTTACTTTTATTAATTCAGCAGATAAGAATGCCTTCTTATTAGAAAAGCACAGTTGTTTTTAATGCAGTGAAAGTACGCAGATCTGATTTATCTAACAGGATGTGCATATTGTTTTTCGTGGCTCTGTGTATGTTTGTGTGCAGATGGCCTGGGAGGATGTGAAAAACGAAATGGTAAATGAAAAGGGCCTTTCGGAGGATGTGGCTGATCAGATCGGGCAGTTTGTCAGCATGCAAGGTGAGTCACCACCCACATTCAGCTGCAGTCATTTAAATTAAGTCATTTAGCAGACGCTTTTATCCAAAGCGACTTACAAAGAGTTTAAGGAACATTAAGCGATATGTCATGCAGGAGCAATAATGCAATAGGTGCCAATAGAAAGTTACTGGTTTCAATAAAAGCTAGACCACTACATGTTGAGAGAAAGAGAGAGGGTTAGGGGTTTTTTTCGTATGTCTGTCACGTATTCACAGAGATGGGTTTTAAGTCGTTTTTTGAATGTTGTGAGATGTGGTTGACCGGACAGAGTTATGAACAATGTTCAACCAGGAAGTCATTTACCTGACCGGGACAACTCGGTGCTGTAGTAAGGGTGACCACCCGTCCCGCTGTGCGTTGTACCGAACATCGCATATTGAGAAACTGTCCCGCACTCTTGTCAGTCTGTTGGTTTTTAGTTGTCACATTAGGAAATGGCGTTCTTTAACTTTGTCAAAAGCAGCGACCAACACCAGTGTCAAATGAGCTCAAACCAATGCAACAAGTTTTTAGATCCTGACTTTTACTCATGTATGAGAAGGCAGTGATTTCAGTCATCAAGAGGCTGCGACGTCTTTCAGTAGATCGAGTGGCTGTCCTCCAATGTCAACTTGTCGAAGAAAAAGTCACTAAAACATCGTAAACTATGTATATTATTTATTTAATAATAAATAAATAAAAAGAAACTCTTGTTCATTATTTGTTTGTTCTTTATTCCTTTAGTTGTGTACAACATGAGAATTCGGTGTCTGATCTGTGCTCGAAGAGAGACAGTGAATTTTAGATTAAAATTGCCATTAAAATAGTTTTATGTTTTATCTATGCCTTAATTACGTTGTGGTTGAAATGGACTAAATAAGAAATTATTTAAATAATTAAAAAATAATATAAAGTGTTTTCATTCCGTTATTATATCACAGTTTCGCACTACCTATCAATGGTGTCCCACATTGTCCCACACAAACGGATTACCTGTCCCACATTGGGTTTTTTGGGTGGTGGTCACCCTAGCTGTAGTGCTTTTTTTGTCTGCGTCTGTGTGGTGCCGTCTTAATCCACAGCATATAAATTTGCTGATCTTGGGTCAGTTTGTCTACATAATAACGTCTTTGACCTCTAGGTGGGCAGGATCTGGCTGAGCGACTGCTTAAGGACCCCAGACTCTCCAAGAGCAAACAGGCCTGCGCCGGGCTCACAGATATGAAGCAGCTGTTCAGCTATCTGGAGCTCTTCCAGGTCACAGACAGGGTGAGGTCAAAGGCAGAGCTTAAGGATGTTTCACAAGAAATGTTTGGGGGTTTGGATACTGAAGAAAAATCATAGTTTTATTGTACAATGACAAAGAGGATAGCATATCTTATATGATGCAGAAACGTTCAGTGAAGATTTGCCAATTTGTGACTCATCCAACACCTTTGGAGCTCTTCTCACATGAGCCGAATGTCAAGCAGAGCAGTTTGCTAAGACAAAAAAATCATATTAACTTTGAACAGTTGATACTTTATTTTTATGACCCGTTAAGGAAGAAATGCACTTACTATAAAATTTTATGACAGTGTTTTTTTCCATTTCACTAAACAGAGATATAATTTCATCTTTGTGATTACTGCCTTTCACACACATTCACTGTCTCACAGCTGTGACGTCTCTAACCACTTGTTCTTTTCGTTTGACGCCATTAATTTTTAAATCGCTCTCTTTCACCTTCTCTCTCTCTCTCTCTCTCTCACTCCCTCTCTCTCTAGGTTGTGTTCGATCTCAGCTTGGCTCGAGGTCTGGACTATTATACTGGTGTAATTTATGAGGCGATTTTGTCCCAGACCTTACCAGCAACAGTATCCACGGCGGCGGAGCAGAATGGTGCGGTGGCGGGCGATGAGGCAGGCGTAAGCGTGGGCAGCGTGGCCGGTGGAGGAAGATACGACGGTCTGGTGGGCATGTTTGACCCCAAGGGTAGAAAAGTGCCATGTGTGGGTGTCAGCATTGGAATCGAGAGGATCTTCTCTATCATGGAGCAGAAGGCTGAGGTGAAAGACACACATTCTAGGCAGTCGTTTTTTTTTTAAAAGCACTACAGTAGAAGCCTTTAGATATACAAACAAATCATGCTGTGGTCTGTCTCTTCCAGGCGTCTACAGAGAAAATCAGAACCACTGAAACACAAGTGCTGGTTGCCTCGGCCCAGAAGAATCTTCTGGAAGAACGACTGAAGCTGACCGCCGAGCTTTGGAATGCAGGAATAAAGGTGCGTGGCGTACACAATGTATTTCAGAAGTGTTGTTGTTTTTGGCAATTTTTACTGTTACAGTTTGATTCAGTGCTGTGTGTTTACGTGTTACAGGCTGAAGTTTTATATAAGAAAAACCCAAAGCTGTTGAGTCAGCTGCAACACTGTGAGGAAACTGGAATTCCACTTGTGGCGATTTTAGGAGAGCAGGAACTCAAAGACGGAGTCGTCAAACTGCGCAATGTCGGCACCCGAGAAGAGGTGGGTTTGGATTACTGAACTTCCATTATATTTCAATATGACATAAATAACGCATGCAACTACAGTATGTTCTTTAAGACAATCTACATAGTGTTCAAACATCTTGTTTTTGTATGGTATGTCATAACTAGTCACATGTCTTTGTAAAACTAAAGCATTAAGTGATGCTTTTCTCTGGTCTCCTGCAGGTGGATGTGCCCCGATTCAATCTGATTGATGAGATCAAAACACGGACCTCGTAGTCTTAGAAACGTTCACCATGAAGATGGAGGGTGGACCTGTTTACCACACATCATTTACAGTCGTCTGTCAGTTAAACTTGTACATTGAGGAGTCACGTACAACTCATTGCCTGTTCTTTTCAAATCTGCTTGGAATAAATCAGATCTCAATAAATGAGTAACACAAAAACCTTTTCATGCCATCTTGTGTCATTCATTAAGCTTTAAATTTACGTCAGTCATGCTTTTAATGCCATGAGGTCCATGTAGACTGACATCTTTATTTTTTCAATTTTTAGGAAGAGTGTGTTTGTGCATCCAAGTGAAGTTGCGAGTGTACATGCTGCCATGCAATTCCAAACTAGGCCAAATATTTGATATTCTCATCTGAAAATATTGCTTGGGTCCTTCCACTAATGTAGGTTTATGGTAATTTTTTTTTGCTTTATTCCCTGCCAGATGAAGCTAATGCCTCTAGCGCTTGGAAAGGTAATAGCGAACCTCTCGACAATGTTTTATAACAGGGATTGAAGCAGATTTTGTTACCTGGGAATATTTGTGGCAATAGCCAACAAAAGATTGTATACGATTTTTCTTTTATGCCAATAACCATAAGGATATAAAGTAAAGATTATGTTCCATCGAGATATTTTGTTCATTTCGTACTGTACATTTTCTATAATCCTTTGTTTTTGTGAGTAATATGCTATGCTAAGGACTTCAATTTCGACAACTTCAAAGGCGATTTTCTCTGTATCTAGATTTTTTTGCACCCTCAGGTACCAGAATTTTAAATGGTTGTAGCTTGGCTTATTATTGTGGCTAACAACCCATAAATCAATTGAAAGCTTATTTATCCATTCTTTAGATGGTGTAAAAGACTGGTTTTGTTGTCCAGGGTCACATTTGTCATATCCATTTTTATGTTTAATTCTTGATATAATACTCCACAGAGTACTATAAAAATGATAGTGATCCCTGTCTTATGTATTTGAAATATTATACTACATCTATCATATTGTACGAATATTCATGTGTTTAAAGAAAACGTTTTAAAAGTACAAATGAAAACCGTAATATAGGCAAAGAAAGAGCCAGCACAAGTATAATTTCATGGAACTAATTTACTGTACAAAAGTCATTTCTAGCCAGTACAGCCCATCAAACATGGAAACACAAAGCACACCATGCAAAGTCAAAACCAGTGCAAAACAAAAAAAGTCCAAACTCAAAAACTTTCATAATAATAAATTGTGAAAACATAAAAAGTCATCCAAATGTGATGGGGTGGACTGGAAAACAACATAAAAAATATTAATATTATATAGTTAAAATATTATAAAACATACCAAAGAGAACGAAACACTTCAAACTTCTTTCATTCCACTAAATTCAGTTTTTGGAAAACATGAATTCACCGCCTACTCATGCGGTTAACTAAAATTCCTCTTTACAAAATTCGACTCATTTTTTTTAACTGGAACCTCAACATTACATGCCTTCAAAACTTTAATACTGAACATGAAACCGATAACGCAGCGGAACATTAGAAAGCTCGCAGGTTTGAGGCCTTGCATATGGTTTTCAGCACGTGCTCGGCAGTGGCCCGGTGAATTTCCCCCTTCATGGCATGAGCGCTGGTGCCCGGCAGGATCTGGACAAAACCGTACAGGGGAATGGGAAGAGCTGGGATCAACACTTTATAGGCGAAGAAGAGGAAACCGTCGGGCCCAGGTGTGATGGTAACGTGCTTCGTACCGCGGAGCTCCGAGTTTGTTCACCTCGCAGAGCCACTTCAGCCGAGACGCGGCGTCTTGAGGTACCAGCCCGTCTCTCGGTTGGGTGGTAGGACAGCCAACCGCCCGAATGAAGGGCTGGGGGGCAGTGCGGGTCGGGACGTTATGAAGGGACGGTGGGGGATGCTGGTGGGTTGAGGTGATAAAGGGTTTGGGGAGGGGTTTTAGACCAGGTGGGGTAAGAGGGCGGTTGTCTGGTTTGGTTTCCTCGACATGCTTTGACTTTGTGGACAACCACCTTACAGTGATGCAAATGCCGTACTGCTTCTTGAATGCTGTAAAGAGATAAAGTAGCTATGAATATGAACATTTTTTAATTAAATGAGTTGATAAATAAAAAAAAAAATCACTGCATTTTTTGTTTTTGGGAAAACTAAAAATCAATGAAAAATCTGTAAATTAAAAATATTTTGCAAAAAATAATTTTGTAAAAAATAAACATTTAGAAGTGTATAAAGTCTCCCACACGGCATATCCCAGCCTACCTTGCACCAATACTTTCTTAGCCATGGACGCGGCATAGTGGGAGGAGTATTGCACTATAGCTATCACCTCTCTCCCTTTAGGCCCGCCCACTTTGAGCATGACATCATCCACCCCCTCTGAGAACATCCGAAGCGCCATGAGCAGTTCTGGCTCGCTCACGTTAGCCGGCAGGTCCCCGAGGCGCAGCTGTCTCTTCTCTGTGCTCCTGCGCACCGTCAGCCGAGCCCCTTCCGCTAGGCGGTACTGGTTGAGGGTCATAACGGCGGTTAAGGCCGTTGCCTGGTCGCAGTACTTAGCGTAGGCGAAGCCGCGGTTTTGGCCGCTGAAGTTCATCATGAGACGGAACTCGAACAGACTGCCGATGCTCTGGAAGAGCGGGATCAGGCGGTCTTCGTAGACGTCGCGTGGTATCTGACTGATGAAGACCTCACAGCCCGGGCCTGGAGCAGGACCACACCAGCCTGATGAAAGAGAAGAGTTAAAGGGACAGTTCACCCAAAATAGAAATTTTGTCTTTTTTACTGACCCTTAAAGGTCCAGTGTGTGATTTTTTTGAAGGATCTTTTGACTGAAATGCAAATAATATACATAACTATGTCTTAAGAGGAATATAAAAAGCATACACAATGAAGCCTTATGTTTTATTACCTTAGAATGAGCTATTTCTATCTACATACACCGAGGGTCACTTTGCAAATAATTTGCCATGTTCTGGCACCCGCCCTAATGGTTGGTCGCAATTTGCAACCTTGCCGCTAAATTCCACTGACTGGACCTCTAAGTTGTCCCAAATCTGTATAAATTTCTTTGGTGTGATTTTTCAAAATATCTTCTTTTGCGTTAAGCAGAACAAGGACATTTTTCCTACTATGGCAGTCAATGGTGGCCAAGAACGGTTTGGCTTCAAGCGTTCTATCCAAATCTGGAGCAACTTGAGGGTGAATAAATAAAGACACATTTTTTGTGGGTGAACTGTTCCTTTAAATGAGAAAGAATGTAGAAAACTCAGAATAAAGCACAAGGTCCTGGATCAAAACATCAATGTGTTCTTGATTTTGGTATTATATACTTTTACATAACTTAACATAAACCAAAATTTTGCAATTCAAGTCAATTTTGATTATTTGCAACTTTTGTTCAACCAAACAAAGTTTTTCTTTGGTTTCTTGTCCCTCCTCTTTAGTAAGTTGTTTTCTGTATTAGAATTGGATTCATAATTTGCTAAGCAGTCAGTAGTCCTACACATTTTGAATACATCTCTTATCTGACGCTTAATTTAGGTTTTGCGGTCTCTAATAATAAGCTAGAAGTTGGATCAGGTGCGTCAGATGATGGAGACGCGCAATACGCGCGGAACTATGGGTGCAGCAGGACAGGTTTGATACCCCCGTTAGCTCATTAGATTCGAGTCTGTAAGATCCGAATGTAATGTGTCTGATAACCGGGGGGGGCGCTCTTGAGCATCCTCAGCCACTCCAGGTATGCGTTACTTTGTACTCATCAGTTTATCCCAGGAAATATTCTCTGAAGGAAAACTAGCAGTTATTACCGGTGAGCAAAAGAAGCAAACACATTCCCCTGCTGCCAATCTACCATCGTTGGGAAACCATTTGTATTAGTTTTCTTTGCAAAGATGCGTAATCAATCGACAAATGAGCTCAAAATGGCCTAATAACCAAAAAGGTCATGATGTGCGGCCTATAATATATCTCAGGTGTGCGTGTGCACGAGTCGAGTTCATAAATGGTTGTTTGTCACTGCCATGTGCAAAGTTACTGTTAAAGCCGATTTATGCTCACTGGTCTTCAACATACACCACCTGCTTTTACTTAAATCGATAGCACACGAGGAAATAAGATATTAGAAGTAATTCCGTGTGCTTCTTCCTCGCGTAATTCGAGATAAGAGCTTGAGCTGCCACAGGTTGCGTTTTATTATCAGAAACATAATGTAAATCAAGTGTACCCAGATTACGCACCCAGAGGGGGACCACCGTATTTCCTCTGACCATTGACCTGTGTTAAGGTGATGGAGGTCTTTTGCATCCATTCCTCCAAAGACTTCAGTCTCCGCGTGTTCAAAACCTGCAAACAATAAACACGCAGTCAAGTGATATAATGTATGCAAAGCCTGTTAAAGCAGACGCGTAAATTAAGCTCAATAACATCAAACACGCGAGGAAAATCTTGCTGGCTCGTAGCGCCAAATTCTACATCGAGCGAAAACTTCAAAGCGGGAAGTTTTGACAAACAATCTTTGATGTTTCGTGCCCGGTGAGCGATGCGACGTGTGCGTTTATAAATATAAGCTGGGTTTATAAATGTCATTTGTAAATCAAAATTGGTGCATGTCGTTCACCTGTAGCTGTTCTCCTTCCATCGTGTTGCATGCGTTTGATGATGCGGCGCACCTGTACATTTGGGAAGGAGTCGCGTAAAGATCATTAAGATGTAACAGATGATTCCTGTAGAGGGGACTATTGGACACTTTTGAGAGGAGTGGGCGGATTCGGAGGAAAGAGCTCAAATTTCAGGACCATGATCGAGACAGACAACAGAAATGATGGTAAACCATCATAGCAGGCCTGCAAAACTTGCAGTTTAAGTTATAATTACGTATTTTGCATCCGTTGTTTTTGTATTAACACTACATTACAAAGTATAACTTTGAAAAGTTAATCAACAATCTTACTCATCTTTTCGAAAGTTTGTGTTTCCCAAAAAGTTTAGATTGATAACTAGTGAGGTTCTTCTCTTCGCCAGCAGATGGCAGCCTTGCTTGTGATTATTTAAGCAACGAGCACAGACCAAAATGATGATTGTTTAAAAGCTTGATTCATGTCGTGTAAAAGTTTAATTTCGTACTTTAGAAGTTTGTGAGCGAACTCAAATTGTAAAAGTATATAGTGTTGTATAGTTCTGGGAACAATAGTTTAAATGTTAGGTGTCCTGCTAAGGTAAAGTTATTAGAGGTCGTGACCTTTGTCCTATGTAGCTTTCTACCGAGTAAAGCTGTTCAAGATTTGTCTTGTTTGTCTTGCAGTGTTTTGCTGTACGTTTTCTTTTTTTGTAGTTTGAATAAATAATCATATCTCAGGATATTCTGCCTACTTCACCGAAAACTACACTTCAAAGGCTGTACTTGTTAAAACATGTATTTTGAAAAAAAAATGCTCTAAAAGCGAGCGTATCTTAGATATATTATTTAAAACAAATGTCTTTGTGAGTGTCTTTAATATGGACAAATATCTAATTTTGATCAATGTTTATAATATGGATAAATATCTAATTTTGATCAATGTTTATAATATGGATAAATATCTAATTTTGATCAATGTTTATAATATGGATAAATATCTAATTTTGATCAATGTTTATAATATGGATAAATATCTAATTTTGATCAATGTTTAGGAAACGGCACATCATACAGCTCAAGAAACACAATTTCTCCATGTGCTCGCCTTCAAGGCATCCTGACTGAATATGACTTTCTTCTTGAAGAATAATGTAGTTTCAGTAATAAAACCACATATTCTTTAACTTCCAAGCGGTAGAATGGGGGGCAAATTTTTGAAGCTCCAACCAAGCCTCTGGTTCAAAAACAAACCTCCGGTTCAAACACAAGCCTCTGGTTCACGCGCAGCCGAGAGATAACTGAAGTTAGATATTATCGTTAATAGCATTGTCAAAGTGGGTATTTCTCTTAAACAAACGCATCAATTCCCTTCAGAAGACCTTTGTAAAGACCACAGAGCCGTTTCGAGCAGTTCTTTGATCGATGGATGCACTTTTTGGAGCTTCAAAAAATTGTGCCCCTTTCTACTGCTTGTAAGAAAAACGTTGTGTTATTATAACTCTGGGTTATTCTTCAAGTAAATCATATTCAGTCAGGATGCCTTGAGGGGGAGTAAAACATGGGGACATCTTGTTTCTTGGCTGAAGTATCCCTTTAAAATGTAAATCTGCCACATAGTGTAAAAATGATCAATGACAGAATTCTACACACAGGCTTTAAAGTAACACCTTTTCAGAGTGCAGGTACACAGTGTGTTAGCGTATAATGATGCTGCGCTAGATGAAAGGCAAAAATCCTGCTTAGTTTTCAACAGCTCTGACATTTTTGCTGGACTAGATATCATCTGCCTTCAGTTGCCTCCACCAACGGTTTTTAATTATCAGGTTGAATTATCAATTGGCATCTTCTCTCTCTGCACCTTTCATCTTTTGCATCGTTCAATTTCCGGGCTGTAAGATGTGCGACGTATCTCTTGCTGTAGTGTAATTACCGTTTGTTTGCTAGGAAGTGCACACACATCAACGCCTCCTAATGAACAGAAGGTCACGTCACATTGTCACATATACTACAGTCGTGATGATAAATATGTTAAACACTCGATGTGATTTAGTTTGTCCGGTACTGTATGTGTGGGTGCATATCATATTCATAAATTGGCTTTTTGAATTGTGTGGATTCATGGTTTTATTCAACGGTGGGTTTGAAGGAGATGCTAAAAAGGGCACATGTACATTTAATTAGGCGATCATGAGCATAATTAAGTTACGTTTCTCGTTTATTGAACCTCCTTTCTAATTAGTTTCTAACCTTTTACATCTTAATATTACCATTTCTCCAAACCCGCTGATGTTTCCCAGGTGCTGATGGTGTGGTGCATAGCGACAGAAGTTCCGTTGCCGTGGGGTTGTAACACACATCTGTGAGTTTGCCCTGAAACGCACACAGGCACTCATACCCCACCCATCCCATCTTGGAAAGGGGCTCATCCCAGCCACTCTGTATCCCAAGGGGCTCACCGGAGGGGACACAATCTGTCCAATGTCAAAACTCATATCCTCGGTTCGGTCTCTTCGCTGTGAACACTCACACGCGCTGACTTTAAGGGCGTTTCAATGAACTTTGATCTTCTTTTGGGATTTCAGAGTAAGGGTCATTCAATAAAGGGCTTTACAGGTGGATGATGGTGAAATATCAAGATAACAGTTTGAACGGTGGATGATGTGATGCACTACATGTGCTTATATTTGGCCAAATTTATGTTTTATTTGTTGAATGAATATATACGTGTATATGTTTCAGTCATTTAAAAAATCTTTAGACATAAAGGTGTGCACTTAAATGCTTGAAATAACTTGCTTACATTTTTGTGTTGGCAAATTAAAACCAAAGTATGCAAAGCTGAAATCAAAGGACAGTGTGGCCACTTTCAAGAAGCCACAGTATTTTTGATGTTTTTGATAGTTTACTTTATTACTATTTTTTCGCAATGGAGAATAATTGTAAAGTAAAAAACTGTAGTTGTGTGTAAACCCTCGATTTGAAAAACTGAACCAGCTCAAATATTTTTTTGCGCCATCTCTCAAACAGAACCCAGGATGAGTACATTTGAATATCAGACTGTAGCTCGACAGATTTCTGTCCTCAATTTGTTTTCTTTTATCTGTAGCTATTTATTCATTCTTGAGCTAATAAAACAACTCCCATCTTAAGTGCAGGAAGACAACAGCGATCATTTCTTAAAAGCCTATCAGCAGCACAATAAACAGTCGACAGCAGCCGCTTTACAGGGTGGAACAGCTTGCTCGTAGCTCAGAGGCTCCCTGATGTTTTAACCTTAAAAATAAACGTCTGTCTCGTGTCTGCGAGTGCAGTCCTGCTAAAACTCTCAACAGATAGAAAGCCAAAGCAAGCATCGCTGTTATTATAGCTTTTACTCAAGGTTCAGGATTTTACCCTAGGTGTTAAACTTGATGCACAGGACTGAAATGATTCCTCGCGCCAAATCGATTTACCTTCACCTCCGTGAATGATATTAACATTAAGTATTGAGTTATACAACAGATTTTCTTAAAAATAAGAATCCAAGGCACATGTTGAGAACAGAATATCATAGATATCTAGGGATTGATTATATTTGAATCGTCTCGGCAAGCGACTTGCTTTTCAAATGTAACATGTTGACGTTCATTGTTTATTACAGAGATTTCGAGCCGGATATCAAAACAACATAGAGGAGCGCATCTGTTGCATCTCATATGATCGGGTCTGATTTTCTCATTACAACATACAGTATGTTGCCTTTCTTAAGTTGAATCTAATCTAATCTTAAGGGTGTGTCAGAATCATGTGTCTGTTTGTGTGTGTTTGTGTTGGTAGGCGGATTTCTACCTGTTGTGCGTATGAGTGCGTAGCACATGCTCTTTTGCTGGCTGATTGTGTGTGTGACGGTGTGTGTGTGTGAGATATGAACACTAGCAATCAAGGTGAACAGACGTTGCTAATTCAGGTTGCTGATAAAATGTGTCGATGGCCCTTTGTCGTGCTTTCATTACTGTTGCAGTGCTGTGCGTCTGTGTTTTCTGAAGCGTGCGGGTCAATATTAGTACTAGAGTCTATCTGAAAAGAACATGTTTGTTCTTCCTCCACCTCACCCCTCCTCTCTCTCTCTCTCTCTCTCTCTCTGTCTCTCTCTCTCTCTCTCTGTCTCTCGCTCTCTGCTGTGATAGGCGTGATTCTAGACAATGGTGTGAAGGCCTTTCCAAAGGAAGAGGAGAACTTGAACAGAGAAAAAGATCTCCTTGCATCAAAGGGCCATGTTCTTCAACTCCAGTTAGCCAGCGAATGAACGGTGGGCGTTCTGTGTGCGTGTCATTTAAGTCTGAGACGAGGTGTGCTTTTTTTCTTCTATGTGACTTGTGATTTTTGCCAGGCAGAAAAATCCATAGGCCCATTTGACTTGGGCTTGTAAGTAACCACCTGGCATCAAACCAAAATACTTCAGCAACCTTTTAACAATTGCATAGCGATGTGCTAACAACCACTCAGAAAACCTAAGCAGCTGCATAGCAACTCCTTAACCACCAATCGCAAAACTGTTATTATACTTTTCATATCGCACACAACAAAGGAGAATTGGAGGAAAAAAAACATGCTTTTGTACTGCCCAACCTTCAGGACATCTATAGAGAATGCAAGATTAGGGCTGGAAAACTCATGACGGATTTTAGCCACACCGCTCTGGTCGGATAGATGCAAACAGAGGGCAAGTTGTGCCACTTTCTCCAAGAGATACCGATTTTTCATTTGTGCCCAATGTGCCCGTTTTTGAAAAATCACAAACATATTGTTCCCCTATGATGTTTTGGTCTCTTGCACACTTTTAACTGTTTAACTGCCACTGATTCAGTTGTGCAGACCACAAACAAAAGTTATAACTTACACCAGACGCATATAGTAACAAAAATGATTTGAACGTGAAACTCTGTTTCACACTCGCCAGTTGGTTTCTTTGTCACAAGTTTGTTTAGTGTTGTTTTATTCATTTGTTTAACTTTCTGCTTAACCAAAATCTTAATTTAAACCATTGATTCAGAAAGTTACATTTCCTGAGTTACTAAATGCATTAAAACAATGTCCGTCTGTCTGAACACATGCACCTGGCCTGAAATAACAGTAACTTACAATCTGTATTTGGTATACTAAAACAATATTTTATTAATGTATTATTTAGATTAAAACTACTCAACAGTTATTGATTGAAAACAGAGGACTACCAGAAGTTAAGCTTGGGCCACATAATGTTTATGTTGATTCAGCTGAAACCATCTATAAAAATGTTGGCTAAAATATGGACATTTTAATCCTTTTTTTGAGTATGTTTACACATGCATGCATACATTCATACAGTACATACATACATATATATACTGTTTTATAGTAATTATGCAAAATAATATAAGTTGGGCGCCAGGTGGACTTAAATCCCCCAATTGTGTATACCAGTGATCTTAGGGTTACTCTAAAGTTTAGAAATTACCCCCAATTACATAAAAAGATCAAATTATTGCACAAAAACACAGATATATTCACTCACTATATATATAGGGTAATGTAAATAAAAGTAGTCATTGCCCATTTAAACCCGTTGACATGATGCTCAATTGTTATGTTGTAAGTGCCTTTCTGGTTGCTAAGGTCCTGGGTAGTACTATCCCCCGTCTCTATGATATTCCAGAAACGTACTGTACATGTTGTGTATGCGGTGAGTGCATATTTGAGTGGCAAAGCCGCATAAAGTTGTTCTTTGTGTAAAAGGGAGACATTCAAACGGTCCGTAAACTAAACACATCTGCCAACTTCCTCTTTTGGCCTTAGGTTATCAAAGCCTTACAGAGCCAGTGATGTATAAAAAATCAGTTCGGAGATTTTCTCCACCTTGGTCTTCTCGTAACATGTAAGGAGAAAAATCGGAGTAACCTTGAAGATGAGCGAATATTATATTCCGTGGATTTAGTCACCCTTTAATATACCATGCGAATCCACATCGCTGCGCGCGCGCTCGCGTATTCATGCACGGGTATATGCGTTTGCGTCAAAAATAGACGGCGAGGGATGGGAATAATGTTTATGATTGCAAAGGTCTTTCTGCTTATATGTGTGTGTGTTTAACATGGAGAACTGGTGTAGTGTGAATTGCAGTAATTGCCTTGTTTGTTTTGTTTTGGCTGGTTCTGTGAGCTGGTAAGCCATCGCCTCACTGCCTCTGATTGTTTGTCATTTGCCATTTCAAGTGGAACTAACAAGCGTACAAACCGAATGGGATTGAGAAATTGTGTGTGCGCGCGCGCGTTTGTAATACTCTGAAGAAAATATTTTGTCTCTTTTTCCCCCCTCTCTCATCATGCACAATATTCTTCCACCTACGGACATTTTAATTTGTTCCAACGTCCACATCTCTGTCAAGCGCGCACAGAGCGGATCATTATGTGCCAGGCGAAGAGTCTGTGCGTGTACGCGCGCGCGCGCCTTTGCTTGCGTGACACCTGAGTCACTGGAAGTACATTATCACTAATGTCCACTTCTGTGAAGTGACCTCATGGATGACCGCTTGGTTGCACCAGCAGTGAGATAAGAGTCTGATAGTGGAGTGCCACAGGAAAAGGTCACTGTCATCGTAAAGCAATGAAGAGGTGAACGAGCTATGAGTGGAGAGGAGAAACCGAGAGATGAGAGCGAGAGAGACGAATGGAAAATGCATTTGGGATGCACGAGGAAAGATTGCAATTGAATACAAGAAACGCGTAAAATTGCGTGGAAGTGAAAATCTTTACTGTTTCTTTTAAAGCATCGTTGAATTCGCTCATAGGTTTAGGGATTAAAACCAACCCTTAATTCCCAAATCGTTCTAAACGTTTTTGCTACATATATAGACTCAGTCCAATTTTGATAGGTTGAAAATAATCCACTGGTCCTGCATTAAATGAGGCACCTGACTAAGCAATGGCCAGGGACCAGAATATAGTAGAACTTGTTTTTTTTGGCTAGCACCTACCAGTCCCCATAGCACCTATACCAGCAACCACATACACTTCTCAGAACACCTAGGTAACTACACCATAAAATCTTGAAAGGGAGCACGGGCAAGCATCACTTTATAGTTTGATTTGAAGGCGGGGGGCATTGTCCTCAGCAATATTTAAAGGCCCCTTCCTAGATTTGTTTAACAAATTACCAAACACTGAAATGTCTTGATGTTTTAACTTATTTTTATACTTTTGTCTTATTTTAAGTAATTTAAAGACATCTTGAGATCCCGGGTTGAGAAACATTGAAAAAGGTGATGAAATGGCATCTTGCATTTGAAGAGGACACAAAGAGTTGCCAGATTGGCTGAAAACGAGATTGTGCACTGAAAAAGCAAAGTGTGGCTGTCCGGCCCCTACAAAGCCCCACCAGATGGAAGCACTCAATGTAACGACTCCACAACTGTGACATCATCAGGCCAACAGCTCTGTATGACATTTACTCTGATTAGTTAAATGGCTAAGATTGTCTGTCCAGCAAACCACCGGCGTGCACGCACATGAATGCAGATGACCACTGCAGTAATCACCAGGATGTGTATCTACATAAGCTTCATGATTATCAGCACCAGTTGTTGGACCATGTAGGACCCCTTGGACAAATCAAATTCTCATTAAAGTTTCAATTGCAAATCTGAAATTGGAACAAGCGTACAGCTTTGTCATCCCTGTGTTGTCCTGCCAACAAAACTTCAGAGTCTAAAGTTCGAACAGTCTTCTGTTCACACTATGCAATGTTTGGATGACTAGCCATTCATTTGGGATTTCTCAATATGGGGTTTTGTAAACACACCGAAACTGAATACCCTGTGAACCCTCATGATTAAATCTTGGATATTTCCATATGCCTGTTGAACCCATTTTTTTCAGGTATCCTAAAAATGTTTATGGCATTTTGATAAACTATTGTTATTAATTTCTTATATATTATTTAATATGACTGAATCGGTTAGAAATAACCCCCAGTACCAAATCAGCTTTTTATAACATTGATCAAAGCAGGTATTGTTAAATCCCCATCTTCCAACATTTAATATAAAATTACTTTGATCTTTTATTGCTACAGAACTGCAGAACAGTCCTTTGTGGACATTAAAAATGTTCTCATATGCCATCACTCTGTAAAATCCGTTTTGCTTTTAACTGGAACCTTTATGTTTTTATGAGTGTTGGTCAGGCTGGTCAGGGATTTTGCATGGATGCGCAAGAGACTGCTGTAGCCAATCACAGGCAGGCAGATGCATGTAAAATTGGCCGCTGAGTTTGAGGACAGGATTGAGCACATAGTGCTGTGGGACAGCTCGCAATCACGCGTCTGTGCTCGATCTCGCGCTCTAATATTTTAAACTTACGCGATTTAATGCGCGCATTGACACATCCAGTGCGCACCTTCTATACGCGTTTGTCATTGTCGTAGTTGTCTGAACTAAGGATTATCGTTTTAGAAGGACAGATCGTGAGTATATAGGACTATAGTGCTTGTGCGTATGACAGTTTGAAATTGCATTATTGCTTGTTATACTAACCAACGCTCCGCTCTTGGACACTTTTCACGCAGTAGAAAACGTCTTATTGCGCAAGTTTTTAGCTGGAGCCTGATTTTCGGACGCACAAATTTGGAGATTTCTGTCTGCGAGACTCTGTCGGACGGGGGTCCCCGTGTATCGATGTAGTGGGCGACGGAGTGACGGACTGAGGGGTCGAGACGGACCGATTCCGGGGTTCCAGACGCGCTTCCCCGAGATAACAGAGCAGCATCATCGTCTAATCGAGCGTCTCCAGCAGCAGCCGAGATGATTCTTCTGGGAATATTTCTAAATCTGTTCTTCATTGAGGGTAAGTCTGAGAAACAGTCTGAATGACTTACATTGACACATCAGGGTCACACTTTACATTACAGTGTTCGTCTTACAGTCTATTTACATAAGTACTCAGTAACAGTCATGAAAATATGTACATTGTAGGTAATTACACTTTGTTAGTATAAAAGTGTTTTAATGAATTGTATTTTCACGTTTACAATTTATGCGTAACATGAACTCAATGATATTTAGTCGTGTTGTCCACCACCAGTATTTTAGGGGAACCGCTTTGCCATGTGGTTGTTCTGAAACAATGAAGCTTAATTTCCATGCGTTCATAATTTAGGAACGGCTAAATAACTTTTTAATGCTTTGAAATCGCAAGTGAATTTTTGACTATTATACTTATATAATTTCTGGTCTATTACAGGTCAATTATCATGTTATTCATATAATACATTTTGGCTTTCTTAACAGGCTTTTCAATAGTGTATGCTTCATTCGTCACGTTGTGCACTTTAATTATCTCATGATGAAATGTATATTTTAATACGATATGATAAAAATAATTTATATGTGATATTCCTATGACCTATATAATTGTCATTAGAGTAAGCTATATCATTAAAAAGCTGTTTTTTATCAAATGTAGTTGTGACGCTTGAAATCTTCCATTTGGTTAGCTGAATAACAAAAGAATAATAGTTTGAAGATCCCAGACATTACAGGAGCTCCTCGAAGCGCGATAATCCTTGCAGGCCAGGTCTAAAAATATAATTCCGTCGGCAAATAACAGCATGTTATGAGACATCTGTCACAGTCAATATTTTCCTAATTATGTGACGGCAAGAACACACACAAACGCACGCGCTCTTTCATTCACACACACTCAGACAGATTAGACTCGCGAGTTAGTAAAGGGCAGATCTGCTATGCTTTCGTTGCACAGCAACTAACATTCGAGGGATTTTACTTTCTCTTCACACCTGGGGACGACACGATGCAATATCGCAAGTCTGTGTGCGAGTGTTTTTGTGGTGTCTTGCACGCGCGGCATTCATCATCGTGAGTGCTGTTTCTCGCACCCCGGTGCCACGAGAACACGCTGTAATGCGCGCGCTGATCGACAGGTTTATTTATTAGCTGTGTTAATGATTGCAGATTTGATGTGCTCGCTCGTGCTGTGTCTATCCCCGGGGGTCGCATCGTATATCAGTCGCTTGAAACCCCCTGACGGTGATCAAGTGGAAAAAGATTTCATTTTGTAGTTTCACATTTAACGCATTTGCATAAAGAATGTAAAAGGGAACCCGAGGTGGAAGGCGTTACCGATGTTAGAAGTTGTTTACAAATACACGAGCTCTCAGACTGACGGATCACATAGGCAGGTGTGCGCGCGCCCAGGTGTGTTTGACAAAACTCGACACGCGCAGGTACGCATGCGCAATTCTCGACTTTGGCTGCTTTGACTCATTTCCCAGGCGACAGATGCGGACAGGTCTAGCAAGTCCTGGTAAAACGTGACTGCCGTGCTTACCTAATGCGTTTTCCTTATTTTGCTTTTACCCAAATTAGGCCCCCCCACCCCAAAAGAACGCACAATGAGTCTATGCATTTATATACACAGATGAAACACAAACAGGGGCTTTGTCAGCATATCTACTAATTGCATGATTCTGCTTTAAAAAAACGCTGTAATGGACGCATTCCTGTCAAAGCTTGCCAAGGACATACCCAGGGACAGGCTATTTACACGGCCATTTTTAGCAAACCGACGAGAAATGGCACAAGTTTAGTAAACAGCTCGAGTTAACAACTCACAAATGCATTCTCCCCACGCTCATGTTTTCTTCACATATGACGATACGAGTTGATCTTTGGGTTTCTGCAGGGGTCACGTGTGTGTTTTGTTGATAACCAGGATTTGGAAAGGCAAACACGGTGACGGCAGATGGTGTTGGACTCTCTCGCCTCAAGTGAAAGATTCAAGCCAAGCGACAGAATCAGAGAGGGCCCGAGTGTGTGTGTGTCTAAACCGACCTCCATAGCTTTCGTTATGATGTTGTAGCCAATTTTCATTAAAGGCGCTGAGTGCAGTGATTTAGTCAGGAGGGCCGTCTCAGCATCACGTCCCTGCGGTGAACTTTCTCTCCTCCGGAGCTCCTGGACTGTATTCCGTTTCTCCTCGCTGTCAATCATTCAGGCCTATCCGACCCGGTTCTTTTAATACCGCCGCCATGCTTTGATGTGACGTGTCACCGCAGTGAATAGATACAGCACCCTGACCCACATTTGTCAAAACCCTCAATGCAGCAAATAACAGTCCGTGCTGAATGGATGTACCGCAAACAAGATCGTGTTTATTGTCAGACTGTTATTTGTTTTCATTCATGATGTCATTCATCACTCATCGGTGCTGGAAAAACACAACAGTTTTAATGGACTTACGGGGGTTGATTGTTTGCCGGTTTGTCAGAATGCTTGGTTGAGCCCTGATGCTGTCATTTATCTAATGGATTGTGCAGATTTGTTGTGGTCGGGGCTGTGTGGTCTTTTTTTGATATAGTGGTGCTTGGGTTACCACAGAGGCTCAGACCGCTGTACACATTGATTAGTTAATCATGTTAGATCCGCACATATTGACAGCCGGAGCCAGTTTACTGTCGCAGCCCATAAATACAGTCGCACAAGGATGGTTAGATTTACAGTACATGATCGTCCACACGCGCTTTCCCTGTCTGTCTCTCTTTCCCTCGTCTTTGTTTCTCATTCTCTTGAACAGTTATAGTCTCTGTCTTCCTCTCAGTGAATTCATGCGACTTAAAGCCTCAAGGTGTGTTTAAGTGTGTGTGTGTGTATGTCACTGTCACTCGCTAAATGTGATTTTAGTGCGCACACACAGATCGTAATAACCGGCCAGCATGTGTTTGATTGCCATCAGCCTCCATACTGAGACTGTTTCCTATTGTGTGAGGTATCTGCTGTCTGTCATTATGTTTACCTTTCTTTTTTTCTTTCTTTTATCCTGCCTGTCTCTTTTTCCGTCTGTCTCTCTTTCCGTCTGTCTTTCCATCTGTCTCTATTTCTGTATGTCTTTCCGTCTGTCTCTCTTTCCGTCTGTCTCTCTTTCCGTCTGTCTCTCTTTCCGTCTGTCTGTCTGTCTGTCTCTATTTCTGTATGTCTTTCCGTATGTCTGTGTTTCCGTCTGTCTCTATTTCTTTATGTCTTTCCGTCTGTCTCTCTTTCCAGTCTGTCTTTCCGTCTGTCTCTATTTCTGTCTGTCACTCTGTCTGTCTCTCTTTCCGTCTGTCTGTCTGTCTTTCCGTCTGTCTCTATTTCTGTCTGTCTTTCTGTCTGTCTCTCTTTCCGTCTGTCTGTCTGTCTTTCCGTCTGTCTCTATTTCTGCCTCTCTTTCCATCTGTCTGTCTTTCCGTCTGTCTGTCTGTCTTTCCGTCGTTGAAAGTTGAAAGTCTCTATTTCTGCCTCTCTTTCCGTCGGTCTCTCTTTCCGTCTGTCTCTCTCTCGGTCTGTCTGTCTTTCCGTCTGTCTCTATTTCTGTCTCTCTTTCTGTCTGTCTCTATTTCCGTCTGTCTCTCTTTCCGTCTGTCTGTCTTTCCGTCTGTCTCTATTTCTGTCTGTCTGCCTTTTGCTCTTCTACTCTCTTTCCCCTTCCTTCCACTTTAAGTTCTTTTTGCTTAAAAATCTCTGATTTCAGCTATTATTGAATCTTAGTTTTTATTAATTCAGTTTCATCTGTAAAAAGGAATATTTATTTATTTAAACTCCTTTTCATTTTCCATAAAAGCATCAATAAATCTAATAAATGTAACATGGTTTGAATGCACATTTAAAGAAATGACTTATTAATATGATTACACATCGCTGCTGTCTTCTTAAACCTTGTATCTCCATATTTCGTGATTATAATTTTTTCTGTAAATCATTATTATTTGTCACTGGGTTTTGCAAATATCTTACCAATAAAAAGCATTTAAAAGTGCTTGTCAACTTTGACAACTTTGCAATCATTGAAAAGGTTTTTCCATTTCCTGAAAAACGGCAAATATGAACATACGAATTACAGAACAGACATGATATTTTGAAATAAATAGAAAATGCAACCGTTTGACATACTGCATCATTGTTAAAGAGCAAACCATGTAGAGTTTGTCAACAGCGTGCGTGATCAGAGGGCAAAGTGTCGGTTTAACTTTAGCTGCTGTGGTAGACGGTCTTTCACGCATGGATCATCTCTTCACGAGCTTTGGATGGAGGTGCCATTTTGTTGTATGGGAAAGCAAAGAACAGCATTAAGTCGGGCGGCCGCAGCCATGAGTTCTCAATCACCACGAGCTTTAAAATGAGGGCTAGTTCAATTACACTGCCCACCTCTGTTGAGAGAGATACCGGGGGGATGGGGTCAGAGAACTTGAAACACAAGAAAGAGAAACACATGTCTCATGCTCTTACAGGGTTGCAGGAGCTTTTCTGTTGCAGCTAATGAAAAACAGAGAAATCGCAGCTTCAGAAATTACACAGTCCTGTCACAGTTCCCCCTCTGGTCACCGCGGCTGACAGCGGGGGTCTCTGGAGCTGGTGACGTCTGTCAGGATTTGGCTCAAGAGCGGTGACGGCGCACAAAGTACTCGATGTCGAGAAACCAGGGTTGAAACTTCGCCTTGATGTATGAACTTCGTAAATCAAGATTTCACGCTGTTTAGAGTTATCTGTCGTCCTGCAATAGCTAGCCAAGATATAGCCTTCAGAGAAAAGGTCTCTTGCGCATTATTTTACACATTATTAATTCCACCCTTGAATGTAAGTTGAGGGACTTTGATGTTCGTTTTTTCTGCTCTTAGAGTCTGAATGGTTTGTGTGTGTGTGTGTGTGTGTGATTTGTCTATAAATATTATAACTGTAATGTAAAATATTCAAATTGTAACTTGTCGCTCATAACCAGGCCTTCGCCTGTGGAAAGCTCTGCAGATTTCGGCTGAATTTGAATGCAAGTTTTTTTGCATGAAACTCGTGTTTATTATTATATAACTATATTGAATTATATATTATGTTAATATATTAATATTTCAGCCAATGTGACTACTCTTTAAAACAGATTTTTTTTGCCTAATGTTAAAGGGATAGTTTACCCAAAAATGAAAATTCTGTCATGCTTTAATCACTCACAGGTTGTTCCAAACATGTATAAATGTCTATGTTCTGCTGAACTGAAAGGAAGAAGTTTGGAAGAATGTCAGTAACCAAATAGATCTCATCTCCCATTGACTTACATAGTATTTATTTTTCCTACTATGGCAGTAAATGGGGATGATATCTGAATGATTACTGGCATACTTCTAAATATCTTCCTTATTGTTTAGCAGAAAAAATACATTTCTACAGGTTTGCAACAACTTTATTAGTAAAGCAGGTGCATCATTAACAAAGTAATATTTATCATTTTAATTTTTATTCCCCCAGGTTCATTTCTCTCTGTGGTGCCGGTGTTCCCGGAGACTTTGGACTGCATAGCTGCTATACAGGAATGCATGCAGAACCCGGAGTGTAAGAAGCCTTTTCGTCACTTGGAATACTGCGTGGATGAGGAAGCGGTGGCCCCCCTGACCCTGGAGACGCGGCATGGCTGCGTTGATGCACAGAACAGCCTCATGCACTATCATCCCCTGCAAGAATGCAAATGCCAACGGGGGTCACGCATGGAGCAGCAGTGCCTGAACGTTTACTGGACCATCCGTTTTCCGCAGGGTAAGTGTTTACCTTGCGCTTATACTTTATAAACCCACGTGTTTACTGCCTAATGTACTGTCCCAGTTTAATTTGTCTTTGATGAAGAGATTGAACTGCTGGGAAGGTCCTGTGTCTTTTCATTTTTGTGACATCAGTGTGTGTGTGTGTATTTAAAGACGATGGTAAAGAGAAATGACCCTTTTTGCCTGCATAAAAAATGTCCTTCATAAAGTGCATGTTGTTTTTAAACAAAAAATGCCTTTTTCATAATCTTTCTCCAATCTGCAATGTTTCTCCACCTCTGAAATTACTTTCCTTTTCGGGAGACTGCTAATAAGAGGCAACACACACACTTTTTGCGATGCACTCAAATTTACTCAAAATCAACTCAATCCTGTCCTTCGAGTTAAATTTTTATTTCAGAGAAAACTGCCAACAATTTGCTATTGCTAAATAATTGGCATTGTTTCAAAGCAGCTGTACAGAAAACACATTGTGCAGCAAACAGATAATGAATAAAAAAAACTGTAGGTGAATGAATAGCCAGTTTCACTTAGAAATAGATTAGATTATAACAGTAAGTGTGGTTGAAAATGTCATTTTAGGGTGCTTATAATACGGTGCATCAATGCACTTTATTTTTCAGAAAATATGTTACAAAAATATTTTTTAGAGTCTTGTGTAGAAATGCATAAGAACTGCCAATTAAACCTCGACAGATAAATCAAATCCCACCCTTTTTTTCCCAGCGTGTTACCCTCGCAAATACGCTACATTACGAAACTTAAAAGCATTGTGAATGTCATGTTTCTTCAAGATCCCCAATACGACTCAATGACAAAACCGGTTAAATGTCCAGCGGTTCTCGAACAGTTTAATATCAAGATAAAAGACCAGACAGGTATAAAGAAACACAAAGCAGAAGGACGAAGACCGTCGCTCAAGAGACTCATGCATAAAGAATTCAGTTAAATCATTTCGGAACTGACTGCCTCTGTTCCGGCGTAATTCATAAATACTGAACTCGTGAATCTCAGCGGATACCGTTTGTTATGTTCTTTCAGGACATGCCAAGATGTCTTAATGAGAGTGTTGAGTGAGCTACCAGTGGGTTTAGATTTACTCAGTATGGCGTTTAATGACTGCTCAGTAATGTGTACAAACTGGCAGGCCGGCACAAACCCAGTCAGATTCTAAACAAACGACTGGCTCGCTGACAGCCCTATCGTGATTAATCTCGATCGTTCCTTCATCTGTTCATTACGCTGGGCCGATAAATACACGCAGGAACCGCGGTTTGCTCTGAGCGCGTTGGTTTGTGCACCGTCACAGGGATCATCAAGACGCGGCTCCATAATGAATCGTTTCTGCGTCTATATTCCCATCCAATATGGTTTATTAATATTCGATGTTATGAAACTGGAAGACGGCTTCCAGCAGCAGCTAATCAAGAACTGTTGTAAACGCTGAGTAATCCCGGCCATCTCTGAGCACAGAACTCATCATGCGTCTGAGTGCGGCGCAGGGGCCGGAGAGCCCCGAGAGGCCGGCGGGGCCGACCTGATCCACAGGCTCAGAAATTGATGCTTTTGGAACGCTCGCAATTGAAATGTCAAGTGTTCTTCTCTTGTGCGCTGCAAATGCAAAACGTCTCATGCAGAATATCAGCCGGTTAATTGTGAATGCGGTGCACTTGATGCGTGCCTCTGTAGACTAAAATGTGACGAATGTGTAAAGGAGATGAGAAGAATTCTGCATTTGTGTGAACATGTTTGTGCATGCGAGCGGGTTTGATAACTAATATTTTAGAAAGTGTCCTTGAAAACATTCTTTATATGAAGCAAAAAGAAAGCATGCAAAGATTGCTATTGGGATAAAACAGCCATGTCTCCTGGTGCTCTTTGGAACTTGGTTGAAAACTATTCTTTCAAAAATTCATCAGAAAAAGATGATAATGTTGTCTTTATTTATATGTTTTGGATGAAGATGTGATGATGGGGCAGTCCAGTGCTTTGGTTAGCTGTCACTATGAAGCGCATGTGGAAATTGTATTCTTTTCTGTATCGTGTCTATATTCCAGTGAGACGACTAGTGAAATAAAAAAAAAAATTCTGATTGGATTGTTGGAAGTTGGGCGTTGGAAACAAAATTCCATTTTGCATATTTAATATTTAGTATATTTAAATACTGGTGAGCAATCAGTGGGCTATTTCTCAATATGGGGTCTTGTGTTCTCGCTCTACGTCATTAATAACCGTCCGGTTCCAATAGTCAAGAACACAAGAACAGAGAACGCATGAAAGTATCCGGATGTGTTCTCCATATCAAGGATGCATCGAAGGCAGCCTTGCGCGCCTTCGGAATCTAGAAGAAGTCATCCAGTCTTCGTCTCTCCGCAAGACTGTTCTCCGCAGGAACACAAGACCGTTCTCTGCGTTCTTTGATTTGAGAAACGGCCAGTCAGTCATGAAGCCCCGCCCTCACGCCATTCCTCGGGACTGGAAGTGAAGAGGCTGTTTCGAGGCGGAGAGGACGTTTTTGATGAAAGATAATAAGGGTACTTGTTTTTAAAAAAAATTAAGTGCATATATGAATCAAGATTAATCTATTAAAAAATAAATCCCTCAAATTTTTTCAGGTTATCTTAAGGAGCCCACCTCCACTTTTAGTGCAAATACTAAATACTACATTTTTGCACTTGGCAGATGCTTTTCTCCAAATCGATTTACAATGCAGTGAATCCGTTAATGTCTTTATCAGTATGTGTTGTCTTGGATCGAACCCAAAGTACAGGGTTTCATCAATTTATTGAAAAACTGAATTTGCATGTATGAGGTTTAAGTAGGACTGCTAAAATATATTCAAGCATATTTGTGTGTATTTGAACACTCTGGGCACATAGGGTCCCCAGGGTTGTATCTTACAAATAGACTTTCTATTTCAATTCTCTTTGATCCAAAACTGTGAACTGACACATTAGCCAATGCCCAAACACTATGCTGTTATAACAGTCTTAACTGTGCGGCATTGCACTGTGTGAATCATTATCATGAAATATCACGTAATATCATATAATCCCTGTAATTTGATTATCTGCAGTGCTGTTAATTAGGCGTAATGATACGGTAATGGTGCAGTTTGGTGAGCTTCATTAGTCTGGAACAATTCAGCATCTAACTGTATCTACTGTATACGCTTGTGTGTGTTACAGGTTTTGATGACATTGAGACGTCCCCATACGAAGACATTGAACTGGAACTTGTGAGAAACACGGAAACATCAAAACTGGCTTCGATAGTTTCAGGTACTGCACTCAGATCAGTGATATGACCGAACAAGATCCGTCACAGCTGACTGCACAGTGATGAATGCATCGCTGTATGCCGGCCCGTTTGTCTTTGAAAGCATGTCTTTGTTGTATCTGTGTGAAATAAGAGAGAGGCACAACACGCTGGCTTGTACAGCGGCCTTTAAAAGTATTTGGACACTAAAAAATGCATGAATGTTCGAGGGCATCGAAGAACAAAATATCAAACCAAGAGGCATCGCAAACAAATTGAGCTTTTCTTATAAGTGACACGAGTTTCTGAGCCATTTTTCATGATTGCTTTTAACCAGCTGGCCTGAAGGTCATTTTTAATGGACTGTGTGAGGTCGGTTTCCTTCAACATATAGTTCATCAATAACTATGAACGCGTTCCACTAATAGTTCACAACAGGAAAGTGTCAAAACACTTCTTTGTTTTCATTTTGAACAGTACGTTCTGTTGATTTATTTAACTGTATTATTGTTGTCCAAGTGCTGTGTTGTTTTTTATAACTTATTTTAAAAGTTGTTTTATTATGCAGATTTCCCAGGAAGATGGTGGTAGGCTTTGCGAGACCAGTTTATTGCACTTGTGCTTTTTTTGTCCTTATGTTGTTCCAATTCCTTCCATTGTTTACATCATTTGTTTTTTGCTTAGGATAAAAGTGTCAGCTAAATGACTAAATGTAAATATTAACTTAGGGGGAATGAACATTTTTAAAAATGGGGAAATTCTGTTTGTATCATATAGAGCTTCTTAATTCAGTGTAGGCCTATATGTGTTGTTTTATTTAAAGTCTCAGTACATCGTATGCAGATTATTCGTATAGGTTAAAGTTTCTTAATTATATTTAAAAATAAATGACTTTCTTTTAAAGGAACATTTCACTCAAAAATAAAAGTTCTTTCCGCATTAACGTAAACTTTTGGTCATTTCAAACCTTTCGTTCTTCCGAAGAACACAAAAGAAGATATTTTGAAAAATGTTGGTAACTGGTACCCTTACACCGGTTATGTGTCCATGCAAAAGAAGTGAATGGAGTCCGGTGCTGTTCGATTACAACTTTCTTCAAAATATCTTCTTTTGTGTTTCGCGGCAGAAAGAAATGTCATAAAGGTTTGACATAACAAGAGGGTTAGTATATGATGACAGAATTTTTGGGTGAACTATCATTTTAACTATGTAAGTATTTTAAAGATAGACAATATGCACGAATTCAATTCATAAACATGGAGTCAGAGATGGAGGATATACAGTGACTCTGATTATGAGCATTGAACCTGTTTGCAATACTGCACAATTTCAGACCCCTGTTATAATTTCAACATTATTTTTCATTAAAGTAAGATGAGGATTGTGACTATTTTGTTTAAATAGCTTATTGTCTTATTTTTCCCTTTAATGCATTGTGATATTTGGATGCTCCTTTACAAGTTGTTATTATGATACGATTCATGTGAATTTTATAAATTAACATGAAATTGTTCAGGGCATTTATTTTCATCAATCTATAGCATTAAAGCAAAATGAAGAGAGGTTTGTAATATTGACCACTTCTGGTGAGGTACACAACACTGGTCCAGAAGAACTTCCTGGTTACAAGTTTGAACAAAATCCAACCAACAGAACCAAATCCAAATGTTAAACAAATATCTTTAAGATGTCGTTATGTATGCGAGATTTCAAAATAAAATAAGATGAAACCGTGAGTGCCTCTGGACCAGTGTTTACAACTTGCAAAGTGGTCTACACACATGTCTGATGTATTGACACTTCTACAGAGAATGATGGGAAATGAAGTTGGGTTGCATGTCATGTCAAGGCACAAATCATTTAGTCGGTTTATGATAAGTTTTATCATAAATCTTTATGAACTATAACAAATTGGACCTTTATTTGAG
Organism: Triplophysa tibetana; assembly: GCA_008369825.1. Classification (NCBI taxonomy): domain Eukaryota; kingdom Metazoa; phylum Chordata; class Actinopteri; order Cypriniformes; family Nemacheilidae; genus Triplophysa; species Triplophysa tibetana. Next base: position 19,601,113 of record CM017909.1, read on the forward strand.
ACGCTTGAACTAACGTTTTCATTCTCTCTCTTCTTTAGTGTCCACTCTTCCTCTGACCGATCAGAACCAGTGTCTCAAAGCAGCTCAGGACTGTGGCTTGTTTGAGAAGTGTGGTTCCCTGCGCTCTGAGTACGCGCTAGCATGCACTAAAATCATACCGTTAACAAATCACTGTAACAGACACAAGTGCCATCGAGCTCTGCGGCGCTTCCTGGAGCGCGTGCCCGAGGAATACAGCTTCGGCGTCTTATTTTGCCCCTGCTCAGACACTCTGTGCGGCGAGAGGAGGAGAAAAACCATCGTCCCATCCTGCTCCTATGAGGAGAGAGAAGAACAGCCCAACTGCCTCCATCTGGAGAGCTTCTGCCTCAAAGACAACCTGTGCAGGTAAGACATGTGTTTGCTTGCGTGGTACTAAAGCAGATGGTAGTCTGGAATTAATTACAAAGTATTTGTTTGGACTAAAAGGTTACGGTGTTCCACCTGCACGTACAGATGGATGTCTTCTTGACACGCCTATGGCTCATGGTTGTAAGTTATATAGAGGTTTAAACTTTGGACAGGTTGTCTGGAGACCATTTTGTCAGGTCAGGGGTCATAATTAATATTGTGCGCATAATTTTCATGTAATGAATTGCACTGAATTAAGACATTGTACATTGCAGTCCTTGTTTTACTGCGCTGTCTTCCACCTCTTCATCCAGACACAACCCTTTGATATTCTCTCAAGATCTAACTGCATACCATCATACTGTATTTTCCGCTCTTCTTTGAAGCACTTCCCTTTAATCTCTTTTGAGAAACAGATGTTACTGGCAGTTTTGCTTATCTAAGCATCATTAAGAGGAATACAACATGCTGATTCGGATGTCAAAAAGGACAACAGGTCACAGTTAATATGATCCGATGTCATCTACTCCGTATTTAAAGAAAAATGTTTTGAGAACACAGACCTTTAGTCTATAGACTTACTTTGACACTTTGTTTCTAATGTAGTCTAACGCTTTGGGCCAACTCAAAATACAAGGGAAAATTCATGAAAATCAAGAAGATTAAATATCCGATCTTACACTCATGTGTGTATTTCATCTGTCAGAATATGACGTACATATGTTCTAATCATCACATGTCCATATTTGAATTTGTCTTCTCGGTCAGGTCGAGATTGGCTGATTTCCAGCAAAACTGTCAACCGTCGTCTCTTTCGCCCTCCGGCTGTCTCCGGGAGAGTGGAGCCGTGTGTCTCAAGGCCTACGCTGGACTCATCGGTGAGAATGCACCTCAGACGACCTTAAGAAATGGACACGAACTTAATGAAGAGTTCAGAACGGACAAATCGATACATCACTGCACGATCTGTACTTAAATAACATTGCATTTTTAATGACGGCCATCTCTTATTGAATGACTGAGTGCGCAAAACGGCAAATGGTACAAGGTGCAGCCGCTCCGAGCGTTTGGGGATCAAGTTCATGTTGCGGGTTTTACTAAGAAGAATTAGTTCATCCAAATGTGAACATTCTGTCGTTATTTACTCAGTCTCAGACGCTTTAAACCTCTATGGTGATGGTGGTTTTGAAGTGGAACACAAAAGGAAGACGCTTTAATGTTATAGAGCTGTTTGTTTTGGATGATCTAGTTGATCTGATGTACAGGTCGGAGTGATCGAACTGTCGTGAATAAGATGTAAATGATTTTCATATTCAGTTCAATAAGAAAACTTTACTTTTCACAATTTTGCAACTTCATACTGAATTCATACACTGCAAAAAAATGACATTCTTACAAAGTGTTTTTGTCTTGTTTTGTAGTACAAATATCTACACAATCTTACATCAAGATGCACTTTCTTGACAAGTAAAGTTACCAAAGATGTTTAGTCTCTTTATAAGGAGATAAAATATAAGAATTATGTTCATGGTAAAAACAAGCCAAAAATCTGCCAATGGGGTGAGAATAATAAACTTTAAATAGCTAGTTGAGAAAAAGGTCAAAATTATTTCGAGTTTATTTTTCTCACCCCATTGGCAGATTTTTTCCTTTGTTTTAACGGTCAACTTTCTTAATTGTTATATTATTTTTCATAAAACAAGACTAAATATCTAAGGTCACTTTTCTCGTCAATTAATTGTATATTGATTTAAGAAAGTAAGATATTTTTACTAAAAAAAGAGAAGAATGCCTAGTAAGTAATTTTTTTGCAGTGCATTAGGAGAGATAAAAAATAAATTAATGAAATGTATAAAATACATAGAAACATTATATAATGAGATGTACATGAGCAAAACTACAACAAATTATTTTCTCCGTGGGTTTGTAGCCAGACCACTATATTCAAGATGGTGTATATATTCATAACTTAATTTAATTTATCATAATACTATAACTTTAATGTCAGTTTGTTCCTCACATAGAACTCCAGTAAAGCATCAGAAGACATGACATAAGTATATTATAAGCAGTTTTTACAACGCTTCACAGGTTTGCTCACACACAATCTGTTATAAGGAAAAGATCAGTGTACGGGTTTTCATTTCTTAACCTGGTTTGGAACAACATGACGGCAAGTAAATAATGACAGAATGTGCATTTTTGGGCAAACTGTTCCTTTAAGCAGGTGTGGCACTTACATTGAGTTAACAGAACAGACCTGGGGCTGTATAATTTAACCGGAGGGGGGGGGGGTTGGACAGACTACACTGGATGGAGTTTTTCACAGATGGGGTTTAGGCTAATTGGCACAGTATCTCTTCCTCTGACTCTCTCCATCTCTCTCTCATCTCCTGTTTTTTTCATTCTTTCCTCTGCAGGCACCATCATGACTCCAAACTACGTGAGTAACAGCAGTACAGAGGTGTCGCAGTGGTGTAATTGTGAAGGCAGTGGAAACCAATGGCAGGACTGTCTGCGTATCCTACATATGTTCAACAGTAACATCTGCTTGCGTGAGTACTGATCGCAGAATGTCATTTACATGATCAAACCCAATTTAGTTTCTTAATACATGTAGACACCGAAGTGTTTTACCTGAGGGCTACATCAAGTCTTGCGTTTTTTTTTGTCATGAAATGGGAATATGTCAAGAGTATGGAAGTATAGTGGCTTGCTTATATTGTCAACAGATGTCCAGTCCACTTTATGTGATCTACTTATGGTTTATTAAATACACATTCCTTTCAAAACGGGAGGGGAACGTGTCTTGGGCAATTAAATCCCTGGCTGAAATGGGTGTAGATTTTTTATTTTATGTTTTTTTTAAATAATTATTTTACATGAAGTTTATGTATCTCCAAAACTGCTACATTTAGGAAATAAAAAAACCTTAAATTTAATCTACTGGCAGAGTTGACAAACTCTTTTTAATACTTTTCATTGCATGAATATTTTCAAAACCCACAGACATATGTGACAAGTGACCAATAGTTATGATTAAAAAAGGCATAAAATATAGATTCCTGTCAAATATTTCTGCCCGTAATGCAACTTATATTTGAATGTAAAAATAACTGAAGGCATAACATACATTCCTTAGAAATTTGAAAATTACCCAAAATAAAACATAAATATTTTGTATTTAATTGTATGATTAATAATTACTTAAATACATCAGCATATTAAAGCCCCAAATTACTATAAAAGCTGCAAAATGACATTGCTTGCCTTTGACAAGCCTTTTTAAACCCCGCCTCTTTGCCGACAGGTAATGCAATAGATAACATGGGAAGCTCCACCCCCCGTCCAGTGGAGGGCACACCCCTTCCTCCACCTCGCCCCTCCCCCCAGGTCCAGCTCGACGATCTGAACATCAACCTGCTGCCTGAACCTGAAATCGTGAGTACTGAACACATTTCCAAAAACCACCCAACTGTCTCTTTCCATTACAATCCTTACTCACGTCTGAACAGATAGACCCTTTTACTTGAATTTCTCAATTGTTTGTTTCTAAAGTGTAGATGAGAATGTGTAGATGTTAAACTCCGCCTCCAACAAATCTAATTCTGATTCTGGTGGAGTTGGTAGCCTTCATTTCACGAACGAACCACGAGTTCAGCCTTGTGGCTAATTTCTTCAGCTTGTAAAAAAGGGGTTCAGGCGGCTCGTCCGTGTGCACCCAGAGTTGACGGACCGAACAGACCCGCAGTCCTGCCGCTTTAAGCATACTGATGCGTTTCAGGACCTGAACGACTTGATGAGCGGCTGAATGTGACGCTTCAGTAACACGCTGACGTGTCTCAGCCGCTACAGTGAACAAAATCCCGCCCATAGCACTTCACTTGACTTTAAGCGTGTGGGATGCTCATAAAAATTCTTCATTCATTTGTTCAGATTTAAAGGCGGGGTGTCCGGCTTCCGATTTATGCTTGTTTAGACAGAGTCCGGCCGGGTACCAAAACAACATTGTAGCCAATCAGCAGTGGCTGACATTAGTCTAGCAGAGCGATGACGAAAGCAGAAGATGGGGGTAGGGGTGTGTCTGTTTTGGTGAAATCGGACATCCCGCCTTTAACTGGGTTACAATTTTCGATACGCTAGATTTGTCATAGCATCTCATCCTGAAGGTGACCAGCTAGTTTTCAGAAGACTGACCTCTCAATCAATGGATTTTTAAGGCTGTGGCCATTTGTCCTCATGGACATGACCTTAGAAAGTCTTAGCTGGTCTTCACCCTTCCAAAAGCTGTAATGTCGTAGACGTGTTCATGAATCATTTGACATCACACCACACCACGACAGTAAACAAACGGCAAACTGTAGGGTCGGAATCAAGCCGCCTCAACTGCCACCTTCAATTCAATCAGAAATAATCACAGAACCCACAGGCCTTCAAGAACACAATCATGGGAGGGAATTAAATCTATATCGATTTGCTCTTCCTTTAGTCAGATTATATTGTGCTTTGGAATGAGGGTGTCAGCCTTATTTTTCTTTCATTATGGCCGACTGCCAAACTTTAACTGACTCGATGAGGCTTAGGAGGCAGCGTTACGCAATCACATCTTTAATTTGTTGTCAATCCTGTGGTCTCCGTGGTTTCTTTGCTTCGAGCAGACCGATACACTTCGCAAAGAGCGACTCGCAGGTTCTCCGGTACTGTATTACCCAGAGACACCTGGAAAAAACTGTCCGTCAGCATTCTCCTTTCAATGGTCGGCCAGCTGGTGCATTCAAGCCCAGATGAACGTGACGTACGTGCAGACATATTTAGTTCATGGACACTCGTTGTTCTGTGTACTCGGTTTAGATTTGAGCCAATAACCTGAGCCATAAACACCATGTGACTGATCACTATGGAAGCCTCAGGAATTCACTGATTGGACCCTATGAAATATAATAATCAAATATTTCAATAATGTTTCGATTTTGAAATACATTTTAAGTCTGTATGAAATATGTCTGTTTCACGTTATTACAGTCCCTTCAAAAATGTGGTCTATTCTTAAACAATATTTAAAATAATTTATTATGATATTTATATATTTACATGTTCATTTAGTATTTATTTGTTCAGGGAACATTTAGTAATTATTTAAAATAATGTTTTACAAATATAAAGAATTTGTATAGTTTTGTGTTTTTTGTATAACACAGAACAATTAAAGCATAATATAGTTTAATAAAGAATAATTCTTGATAAAAAATTCAATGTAATATTTCATTCTAATTATATTTTTGTTTATCAATACTGTATATTGCTTGGACGCTATTACAGTCCCTTGAAAAAAGTACTCAATTGGAAAACAATATTTAATATGATAAATTAATATATATTTACATATTCATTTAGTATTCGTTTGTTTAGAATATATTTAGTTATTATTTTATAAATAAATATAAATAATTTTTGTATGTTGTGTATTAAGTATAATATAAAATAAATGAGGTCGCCTATAATATAGATTAATATAGAATAATTATTAAACTGTTTATTTTTCAGATTTCAATTTTTTTACTAATATATTGCTTGCAAGTTTATTATTTTCTTGGAATAGGCTACATACTGTAACTACTTCTGAAAAGCTAGGAAGAAACTTTTCTGTAATGGTGCAGTTACGGTATATACCAGCAGGGGCTTTACGCCAATGTTCGACCTCGGTGTAACAGCGCAATATCTCGCTATTCATTTATTTTTCTTTTAGTCAATTTATTTATTTCTATAACCAATAAGCTTTAAAGGATTCAGAGACCGGCACCGTACGTGATAGGTACCTTTACTTGACTATCTATTGTAAAATGGATTGTTTGTTTGCTGCCCACATAAAAGCGAACCAAATAATCCCCCAGCCTCCGTGCACGAACCGACTCTATCAAAAAACAGGGCTCTGATCTGTGTCGTGCGTCTGTGCGTTTGTGCGTCCTCGCTTTGGACGGCGTTCACATCCTCTGTTCTCAGAACACACAGACCACAGCATTCAGCTTAGAGATAATCTGCGCCTGCAGACAAAAAGGATTCAATTCAGTTTCTGTTGTCATTTATTTCGTTCCTACACCCTCTCTCTCTTTCTCAATAGTGTTTTCCAAATCTCTCTTCTCCAAAAGTCCATGTCTTTCCTCATCTGTCTCTCTTGATGTGCGTCTCGCTTTCTCAACCTGACTGTGTGTCTCTCTCTGAAAGGATTAGCTAAAGGTGTTTGCATGCAGCGTTGCGTCAGTCAAACTTCATTAATATTAATATATTCCTACCCGTCCGTCTGTCTCTCTGTACTTTTTCTGTTGCCTTTTATCAGTCGTTTATAATCCCTTACAATCTCTCCATTCCTCTCGATGATAAATGCTCACTGTGCCACCATTCTTATGCTTCATAGTTTAAAGGAGATCTCCGTTAGCATTCATTTTTTAAACATTAAATAGATTCAACTTAATGATAATATAATATTAAATATGTTGCTCAGAGGATTTGAGATCTCAGTTATGTAAATAAATCTTGACGTTTGATTAAAACTTGGTATCTTGACAAGTTTGTGGCATTGTTGAGATCTCCATTGAAATGCTTACAGAGACATTTCTGAGATTTCTGGGTATTTTGGGGGCAACATTTCGTGACTTAAAGGCACAGTTCACCTTAAAATAAAAATTCTTTGATCAATTATTCACTCTCGTCATTCCACTTGCATGACTTTCTTTCTTCTGCAGAACACTAAGAAAATATTTAAAAGAACGTCGGTAACCTAACAACACTGGCCCCCGTTGACTTCCATTGACTTCCATTGAATAAATACAAAACCACAGAAACATTCCCCAAAATATCTTCTTTTGTTTTCCCCTGAAGAAAGAGTTATATACAGGATTAAGGGCGAATAAATGACAACATTTTTGTTTTCGGGTGAACTGTCCCTTTAAGTCCTCATGAAACATGTTTGCAAATAAACATCATTTTCGCAATTCCCTCTCCTGACACCGATGGTGCAGAAATGCCACTCATCCCCTTTAAACACCTCTCATTTGTGTCATCTTTCAGGTCCGTGTTTTTCTCTAACACTCCCTCTCATTTTCCAGGAGGTGCTGGAAAGCGAAGAAGAAGATGATGAGGAAGAAGAGGAAGATGATAACGACACCGGAGCAGGAGGCTTCAACGTCATCCCTCCCTTCTCGGAGAAGGTGACAGTCACTAATTTGGGCTCCGAGGCGGGCAGGGTCCACAGCCGAGCCGCCACCCTCTCCGAGCCTCACTTCCTGTTCGCGGTTCTGCTGCTGATTGCCCTCAGCTGGGGGTAGAAACCAACGCTCGCACACCTTCTCACACGCACACACGCACGCCGACACAAACTTTCACATCAGACTCTAAGACCTGTTATCGAGAGACGAGTGGAACGTCACATCAGAGCGTTGGAGAAAGCGAAGCGAGGGGACTACTCTTCTGTCCTTCTTTCTGTCTGTCATTCATTATTTTTCTCCTGGGGAAGAGCCTCCGCTATAGTTGTAGCTGCTTGTTCATTAGGGAATCGCTTTTTTTTAATCGTATTCCCGGAGTCATTCGAATCACGACTCATCAGACTGACCGTAGCCGATGATGACCGATTTGATCACGTGATGTATCATATAATGCTTCAGATATGGAAGGAAAACTCCGGCTGTTCGAGACTTGTTACCTGACTTTCTCTAAATGTGCGTGTGCTGCAGCATCGCATTACCTGCGTTCAGTTGCATTCAGAAACCCGCTGTGCTTATTGTTGCTGAGACGAAATGTATGTGTGTATGTGGACGTGCAAGTTTGATTCGCCTCACATCGCAGCCTGTCGACAAACCATGTCGAGCACGATTCCCAAATCTATCGCATTTCACACCCCCCGTGTCTCCCAAGTCAGGTCACACACCTAATCAAGCGCGCACATGCGCCTGGCCCGGATCGCGTGGATGCAAGCGCTTTTCTTTTATTGCTCTATCTGCGATCTGCATTCATTTGTTTGGACTCAGCACAGACTGTGCACTCTAACCAGGGGCGTAAATAAAAAGCACGTCCTTCGACAGAAAAAACAACATGAGTTATAAAGGGGAAATAAAGAAATAAACAAACAAAATAAAGAAATATATCCCCGCACAGCAGGTGTCGGAGTCCGGTCTGGTGTGAGAACCCGGGGGGATGAACAGGAAGTCATTTTCCAGCCGCCTGTCGCCTGCTACCTCTCTCCGAGTCTGTTGTTTTACTCTCACAGAGATAATGGCTTACAACACAAACTGTTTATCTTGTTGCATGTTCGCGCCGAAGAATTACTTGTGATGGGAAAGAAATAGAAAAGAGATCAAGAGAGGAGTACACGAAGCGTCAAACCCTCCAGCAAAAAAAACTAAACATACAGTCTGGAATCACATGCTTTTTCTGTTCCTTATACATCTTTTGCTGACACTGAGGCTTTTTTCAATCTTGTTCCTTTAGCTCTCTCTCTCTCTCTTGATTTGTTATTGTGTATGTTTAAGGAAGCAAGAGAGCATCTCTGGATTATGGGGTTAGGGTTAGGGTTAGGGTTAGGGTAAAATCACAATAAATAACATAAGCTTACAATAACTTACAATAATAAAAACATTAAGTGGTTGTTGTTCAGCGTGACAAATTGTGCGTTATTGAAGTGCACATGCCCAGTTGAGGTAGCTGTATCCCTTCTAGTCTTAACCACATCTCTGTCTCTAGGAGTTCCTAAAGGGGTAGTTCACCCAAAAATCTCATTTGTGGAATTGACCCTCATAACTTTTATTTGTTGTATAGCCCAAAATGAGAAGTTATATCAACTTTGCTGTTTGAGGTCTTCAAGATTGCAAAAAACATGACTACATGATTTTGGGGTAAACTAATCCTTGAGAGCACTTTCACTATAGAGAGTTTAGTGTAGATGTGAGTTCACTTGACATCAGAATTAGTTTCATCTGGTTTGTGTGAAAGATTAGCAATTCAAGGTGACTGCTAATGTGATTCCGGTTTAACGCAATCCATCTCATTGAAAAGTGAATCACTTTGAGGTTTTTGCATTTATTAGAACACTTATTAGAAAATTATGTATTTCTAATAGCTGCTTCTCTGAAGAAATTGCTTTTGGAGAGCAGCAAAAATTCCCCATGTATATTCATGCCAGACTTACGAATGTGACGCAACATAAGTTTCTATCTAAATCCGAAGGGACAAATATAAAAAAAACATGGCAAAACTGCCATCTTTTCCCCCCGAGTTGTTGTCTTGCTACAGTGGTAAACAGCTGCCGTTAAAACTCTCAGCGGCCCTCGTCTTGATAACGCAAATCTACCGTGATTCTGAGCCAAAAGTAGGCCTACAGCCTGCGGGGGACGGAGGAGGAGGAGGGTTCGGACCGAGCAATCAAGCCTTGCAGCGTGAGGGCTGTACTCGAGACGTCCGCTACCCCCCCCCCCCCCCCTCTTCCTCTCCGGAAGAAATTAAAGCTCAGCTGAAGTGCTCATATCTCATCCGGCGTTCACGCGAAGCACCTTGGACTACACCGACACGACTTAACAATCAGATTCCGAACTGATCTATTATGTGGAGGAACGGCCTGATTGAACAGACGTTGTGCTTTTCGACGTCTTCTCCTCCGAAGCAAGGTCAGCGAGGCACGCAGAGCGCCCGCTCAATCAGTAGGGTTAATTAAGAGAAGAAACGCAGGCGCGCCGGGATTGATGCGCCTGTCGAGATCGCGGGCGGCCTTTATGATGGCTGTTGTTATTTTTTAATTGTTATCTGGGGCCGGTGTCGTCCGCCCAGCCGTAACAGAGGCAGGCGTCGGATGAGTGACATCAGAGTTGGGGAAGGCGGCAGGGGTGTCGGTATTTCACATTAGAATATTTCAGAGAAAAAATAAACAAGCCATGCGTTAAATAAATGCAAGTTGCGGGAAAGTTCGAGAGAGAAAGTTCGTTTGGAAAGCCTAATGAGTTGCCTACCTACACTGAATTTTAAGGCATCGCTTCAGACGCGGGTCTTTTAAGATGCCTGTTTTTGGGTGCAACCCTGAGAAAATACTATATTTTAATAATACATTTGAACGGCCATGCCAGTTAAAACAGGATTTTCCGACCGGATTTATTTTAGTCGGCTCTCTAAGTAGGCAGCTGCCCGTGTAGGCACAGACAGGTTTGGAGAGGAGGGTTAGAGACGCGGCCCACACCAAATTAGCCGGAGCAGTTTGTGTTGTTTGACTTTATACGCGTTTGCCGCATTACAACCACGTTTTGGCTCGTACGCAGATTTCTTGTGAGTCTAACATTTCCTCCTCGCCCATCTGTGCCTGTGTACACAGGAGAAACCCGTCGCGGCGGATCCTCCGCGTCGAGCGCTGCATCGCAGGGAGCAGGGGAACGGAAAAGAGATAAACACACAATAAGGGATAAACGGATAGGAGAGAGGAGGAGAGAGTGGGATAGAGAAAAAGCACCCCGGTGAGAGCAGGAGAGAGAGCCGAAAGAGGGTAAAAGCAGAGAGAGAGAGAGAGCAGTTTACCCTGTAGGCTCATAGCTTTATTATTATAGTATGCGGACACTGATTTATTTGGCGGCTGCAGGCGCCCGTTCTGAAACTCATTTTAGTGGTACTGATGTTGATTCTCTCTCTCTCCTCTGGCTCTGCATTATGAGGCCAGTGGACTGTGCCACCGTTTCACCCCACAATGCACCATCAATTGCATGAAAATAATCACCGCCGCTAATGTTTTTCTAATGAAGATGCCCAAAATAGTATCTGTATTTAATCCTCTTTTATGGAGTGTACTTATCTTTTTGTTGGATAGAGCTGTATTTTTTACTTTTATTAATGACTTGACGGATTTGCGTCGTCTGTTTCCAGAGTTAATTTTAATGAAACTATCAACAATGAACACTCTGCCCATAGTCTATCGGAGCGTTTGCAGGCCCACATGGAACTTCACAGATATACACAGAATTGGAAATCTTGCTACTTATGTTCATTTATTTAATAATTTGCCTAATTTATGCTTTTGGCTGTTTGAAGGGACGTCCGCATTAAAATTTTACTTTCAACAGAAGTTAAAAGTAAAAATACTGCAGTATAATTCGTATTTACTATAATAAACTTTAGTTCCGAAAATATAAAAGTATTGCCTATTTACACTTATTTACCACAATTTACTATAGTGTACTATAGAATACACATTACAACAATTATAAAAACTACAATTTACTACAGTTTAATGTAGTAAATACTAAAGTGTACTTCAGATTTTTTTCATGTGGTTTAAGTTCGTGTTCTGAAATCAGTGTTAAGGGCACCCTAACTAATTTCACTTGCTGCTGCACTTGCTCAGTCATTGTTAAAGTTTCATGTGATGTACAAGGGCCTGACGTGGGAATTTAGTACAATAGCACACAAAAGCAGGTTTTATATCATGGATGAAATTACTTGCCAAGAATTTTTTTGTTTGTTTATTTGTGACCGGTTGAGTGATTCTGCTGGGTTCGCTGTGATATGAGCATGTCTCTCATTGCAACGTTGGATTTGCCTTTGACACCCGCCCGTACCAACGCACCTGCTCTCAAAAACTCTTCCTCAATTACTGCCCACCGGGTCACTTTGCAGACCTGTTGTACTGTGCCTGTCCTCCACCGGTTTCTTCCCTCTGCTCATCTGTATAAAATCAGGTGTAAAAATGAGAATTCACTGTTTCTGTGACCCATGATAATGTACCATCTGAAATAAACTAAACGGAAAACAAATTTGCTTGTCTGGATTTCATCTTTTCTGTCTCTGGAGAACGAGTGTGTCTGTGAGTAGAACATTTCAAAATTGGAAAAAATCTCTATGTTTTGGGAAGACTTCAATGAGATTATATTGAAATCAAATTTAGAGCTTTTTTGGCTCCGGTCCGGTTGATGGATTGAGATACAGACCCTTTCATTGCTTGGCTCATTGTATCCCCAATTTTTGTATATATTTATAATATTATAGTGGAGGTTGGGGCAGGAACTACAGCACGAGCACACAATACATCATTGCATTATCCTTGCATAACTGTTGATTCACTATAAGTTCATGTGGTGTACGTAATGCACGTGTGCACCCAATGCCAACAAAACATAGTAATTTGACTCAGTTTCACTTAAACCACGTGCGGTTCATGACCGGCATCTTTGAGCGCTGGGACGGCTCCATTTATTAGTTTCCAACAATCTCTAAATCCAGCGTTATATCCACCGTTTATTTAACATTCATCAACAAAATGCAGCGAGTAAACAAACACAGTTGAACTTCGCGAACGCAGGGCTCTCTCTCTCTTGCTCCAGCTGGTTGACGTGTGCGCATGCTCCTTTTCCTGCATTCCCTGGTTGATGCGTGGGATAACTGTCCAATTAGGGACTGAGAAAAGTTGAAACACTGTTCAATCACACCCTTTAAGATCTCTTCTGAAACTCTAATGGTGACATTTAGTCTTGATTTTCTGAAGAAATAACATAGGCTCAAAAGACTTCTGTTTACAAATTTCCATTTGATGCATTTTTACATGCACAGTCTTACGCAGATTATGCTTAATAAGCAGATATATGTTAGGTCATGTTAACACGTAAAATGTTTTTCTTTATCGGGAAAAGGTCATAAACACCTTAAGCAAAAATCGATCGGCAGAGGTAGTTTTTGCCCATCACTCCGATTTCACACTGCATGTAAACACCTTAAACAGTTTTCTCTGAGTTTTGTTTATGTGCGCATGTCTGAAGGCGCATTAGTAAAAGTCCCAAGCAGAATTCATAGTAAAATAATGTATAAAAGTCAGCTCTGGAATCATGCAGTTGATGTAGAAACGTAAATATGAAGAAATATTGTTGCATATGCAGGTACTGCAGACATGAGAAGAGATGTAAAAATACAGCTTTTGACCGTTTCCTCTGCATTTTTAATTACTAAACAGACTATCGAGGATGACGTCACTGCACGCGAGAAACCCAGCAAGTCTCAAACTTCTTATTTTTACATGTTAACGCACTCATTGACGTCTATGAGAGGTAATTGAAATACATCTGAGACAAAGTTGATACCGTAGCTGAGATGTAATGCTGTTTCACGTATGACAGATCAACATCTAAGCATTTAAACTTTCCTCTGGGTCTTTTAATCTTTTGCATATACTGTACAAACTCTGATTTATAAGTATATAGAATTTACTCTCAGAATTTAAGTCAAGACTGAATGCCGGGTGTGTTTGTTTGTGTGTTTTCTGGATGGGTGTTTGAGCAGTTGTTGACCCTCCCCTGGGGTGTGTCATTGTTCTAATTCCATCTGGGTTAATCAGAGCATCGTCACGTCTGATAAAGACAGCCGAGGTGCTGGAGAAGTCTTTCCGGCATATGGAAGCCATTGAGAAGCGTTTATTTATTAATCAGATTTCTCTCTGTCCCACCGAGTTCAATCACACAGTCTGCGATCTCTAGCGTTCTCCTCCCAGAATATATTTCTGCTCAGTAAAAAAAAACACAAGCCCTATTAACGCACTCTTGCCCTCCGAAGAGCTCTACAAAATCATAATTCTCCAAAGAGACTGACATCAGAGGAATGTTTGGGTTTTGTGTTGCTCAAGATTTGTCTCTGTCCAGCGGTTTGATAAATCCTCCTCAGACGTTCTCACTATGTCTCTGTCTTTAGCCAGAAGGCAGGTTTCATAGTTTTATCATTTAATAAGGGAATCGCCTATATCAGCAGTCACTCCAAAGTTTCTTTCTCTCTCAACAGTATTGGATCACTTCACTACTCAAGATGAACTTGGAAAGTGTTGTAACATGGAGACAAGTCATTCTGTTACATCATTTCATCATTTTTTTTTCAAATGGCCACAGGTAAAAAGCACTCACATTAGTACTGTTATTCTCCATTATATGTACTTTATTTCTGTCACACTTTATTTCAAAGTCCAATTATCGGTATTAATAAACCATTAACTACGACTTTTGCTTCAATAAGTTGTTGCTTATCAATGGTTAATAAGGTAGTTGTTAGGTAAAGGTATTAGGTAGGATTAGGGAAGTAGAGTATGGTAATGTTAAATATGTGCTTTATAAGTACTAATAAACAGCCAATATGCTAAAAATAGGCATCTAATAAGCAACTAGTTTATAGTGAGAATTGGTCCCTATACTTAAGGGATACCTGCATTTCTTCTACATTACCAGTTTAATACAGAAAAATTAAGAAGTCACTCCAGTTTTCCAGTTCAGTTTAAATAACGGTTTCTGTGTGCATTGTGGTAATTCAGTCCAGTGTGTGTTGAATTTCAACAAACCTGAGGAATGACAAAACCATATATAACCGCAATGTGACATCCTGTAAAAATACAAAGATGCATGAAAGTTGAAAATAAAATGAGGCTTATTTATTCATGCTTGAACTGATTCTAAAATACACACATTACTATTGTGTTGTTTAAACATGAATTTGAGCTTTTTTCTTTGCAGTATTCAAAATCTGTGAATATATCATCTTTTTCATCCTTGTCACATTTAATTTCCTGCAAATAAATGCAAACATAAAACATACCTTTATTGGACGCACACGCTGACCCAAAGTTAACTTCCGGTCCGTGTTTGGTTATAATATAAAAAAAATATGATTTATATTAATATTTTATTATATATTAAATGTATTACATTAAAACTCTCCTTTGTAAAGGTCTATTGAAGTTAAGTTTGATCCACATATTGTTTGTGTTTGATGTTGTTGCTGAAACCGTCTATATCCATGACAAAATGTGATATCCGTTCACAGGTGAGAATATGTTGGTTTGTGTATTTTATGTATTAACTCTATATTACAGGATTTAAACAGTGGTTACTTTAATATAGTCTTAGTTTAGCAATAACAATGTCTACACAACAGCACCTAACATTTGATATCCATACATGCATATAAGATTGTAAATGCACAACTTGCTCTCGAGTGTTTAGGGACTGGCTTTAACCGTTCCAGAATGTTAGACTTACATATGGCAGCCCACAGAAACTAATGAGGCATCTACAGCATGCATATATATCTAAAGTAAGAAGAGCTCGCTTTATACTCCACACTAATTTACAGATTATGGACAAGTACTAGATTTCTAATCTCATGTAACTGAAGCCGATAAAAACAGAGCTTAAATAAAGGTTTCAGACACAAGGTTACATGCATTAAAACAGAATATTATAGAAGCCTTCCTGGTCTCCCCTACTGAGATCCTCTATCTAACCAGCCGTGGTCCCTTGGGAACCTTTATTCTGCTCCACTCCGTCGAGCTAGAAACAGAGAAATGGAAGAGAGATGGAGGTGGAGATGGAGACCAGCGGGAGACAATGTAAAGCTTTTAATCTGTTAATGGAGGGGACGCACTGATTCATTTAAGGGCATAAGCACAGACAGACATTGTTTGGGTTTGTATTAAACATTTATGTTGCTAATGTTGCGGGAGACAATAGTGCAAATTTGACATGACGTTATCAATTCTGACTTCAGACTGCAGGCTGATTCACTTTTAGAGACACAGTACAGGGTCCGGGGGGACGCCAGGACCCTTGCATGCATTTAAACAGTTATACTATAAAACTTCTTCCTTCAGCACAGTAACCGGCTCCCTCTACAGTAATCTGGCCAATCATTGCCCACATATACAATTAATTGACCAATGACAGCTCACATGTGCATTCCCCATTAAAACTGACCAATGATTGCTTAAATTGACAGTAACCAAAGAGTAAATTCAATATATATGCTTTTCATGACCGTACAGGTTAAATGATCAGATTAAGAGATGTGTGGTATAAACTGGAGAAGATTTTACTTTATTAGTTATTTATTTGATAAAAAGACCAAGTATCTGAGAAAATGGGGTTTATTGTAATATTTTAATTGAAAAAAACTGTTTTCACATACTCAAAAAGTATTTTGACCACATTGACTATAATTTCATCTGTTATTAATATATAACAGTAATCATTCTCCTTTGACTCAATAAGATTTGCTTATTTGTTGTTTGTAACTGTTTACCAAGCCTCTTAGTCGTAAGGTGTAGAGTCACTCAAAAACAACAATTGTGTCATCATTTACTCACCCTCTTGTCACTTCAAACCTGTATGACTTTCTTTCTTCTGCAGAACATAAAAGAAGATATTTGGAAGAATGTTGGTACACAAACAGTTAGTCCCTGTTTACTTGCAATGGTTGAGTCCATACAACTCAATGAGTCAATAGGAACCAATGGTTTTTGGTTAAACCAACACTCTTCATAATATATTTGTGGAGAAGAAAGTAAGTCATTCAGGTTTAAAATGACAAGCAGGTGAGTATCTGATGACCGAATTGTTGTTTTTGGGTGAACTATATCTTAAAGTTTCAAAGCTAAACTTAAGTTTACACTTTAAGTACAGTACAACTCTTTAATATCCTTTAGATGTAAATTTTCCAAAGTTGGACATCACTTTTGGCCACTATTGTATGCAAGAAATAAAATAATTGTATTAAATTTACTATAAATTACAGTATATAGTATGAGTAGGCCTTCTGATACATCTGAATGTTGTTTTCAGGCTAATTCTGTACAAGTAGCTAGTTGTTCATTAATGTTTTCATTATATAGAAAAACATGTGATATTATTTTCTCTTGCAAGTCAACAGGTTTTTTAAATAGAATTGACATTTGTACTTGGTCTCAAACAAAAGTTTTTGCCATTCTGGCGAAGGTCCATCTGCACTTAATCACCCACAAAATAACCCAGATCTCATTATTTTCCATGAATGTGTGACTTTCTTCCATTTTTTTCAGGGTTTGTAGCTTCATTCTCTTAACACGTGGATATATTTAGAAAATGCTGAAACCGGAACAGCGTGGCGGTTACAGAAATGACTTGCTGACAAATTGGCACAAGCTTATGTAAAAAATTGACTCCGATTAGTTCCACATCCGTGAAAATACTTTGGGTTCAAAAGGTCAGTCTGAGTCTCCTGAAACTCATGCTGGGAGTCATTCAATCCCCTGCCTCAGGTGGGCATCTCAGATGTTTACCTGGCTTATTGCTTACAGTGGAAATCCATTTTCGTTTTTCCTGCCCCATGAAATTAGCATCCACATATCAGTTTTTTGCACAGTGTGGCATTAGCCGGATCCTGTGAGCGAGACTTTACCTTGTTCTGGAGTGGTGGCCATCTCTTAGGCAGATGTTTATGGGTGGGTTGAAATCTCAGGATTGTTGAGTCATGGTTTTTGCGAGCGGGGCTGGAGGCGGCCGTGCATTGCATGGCTCATAGATTTGAGTACACTGATAGGTTGTCACAGAAAACACAGAGCGCTGCTCTGCCGAGAGAGCAGGAGAGTTGTGTTATCAATACTGTGCACTGAAGCGTGTCATAATGTGCTCTTTTATGGTACTTTCTGTATTAAAACCCCTAATTGAGTCACACACAATGGAAATGATGCAGAATTTTTCTCTTGACAGGGGTCAAAATGAACCGTTTCACTGAACACAATGAGATGAAAGAAGCTGGAGTCTTTGTTCGATTAAAAGCCTGTAGACACAGACAGAATCCATTTGATTCTCCTGTTGAGGGCAAATGGCTCAGCGTCGTATTTTATCTTCGTTTTTTGGCATAACCCTGTTCAGTAGGAGAGATTATATGTGTATATTTGTGTCGTTCTCCAAAATCCTTTATCGTGATTCAACATTTTATTCAAAACATGCTTGGCATACAGATTTCAAGTTACAAAAAATCGAGAGAATTGAATTGAG
Organism: Triplophysa tibetana; assembly: GCA_008369825.1. Taxonomy (NCBI): domain Eukaryota; kingdom Metazoa; phylum Chordata; class Actinopteri; order Cypriniformes; family Nemacheilidae; genus Triplophysa; species Triplophysa tibetana. The sequence continues at coordinate 19,619,307 of CM017909.1, forward strand.
TTACCTATGAATGAACACTAAACAATGTTTAAAATAAATGAAAAATGTTAAAAACGGTCTCCTTACCTTACCCTGATTCACAAACGGTAATGATTTAAAATATATATTAAATATTTATTAATCAATATCAGTGACATCATTTTACTTCAATGATATAAAGAGAAGTACATAAACTAACCTGCAATATTGTTTCGGACAGAGATGGCGATAGAGAGCCCAAAGTTGCAAATTGCAACCATAAAAAGTAAACAATTATAATCTGTTGTTTTGTCTTTTAACGCTGTGCCGACCACCAGCACGCAACCGACGCCAAGAATGTTAGTCATAATTAAAAAAAATAATTGTGACACGAATTGTGTCTGTTTTATACCCAACATCTTGAGCTTTCATTTGCTTGTCTTAATGTTTGTTCCACCAGAAAAGAAAAAGAAAACCATGTGCCAACTAACTCCGGTCTCTCAGGCACTTGCACGACCAGACAACAGCTGCCTGGCGGCATGACCAAGATGGCCAACGAGTAGACCGCGCTGCTGAAAAAAGAACTTTGGTTCCAGTGAGCGGGTGGCTTGTTCTGTGAAGATCTCCGTCGGAGTCCAGAGCGCCAGGCATCATTCCAGAACATCTTTATTTCATTACTGCAGTAGCTCAGCAGTCGGTCTGTGTCTCTTTGTGTCTCCGTCTGTTTCTGCTGTTCTTCCTACGTCTGATTAAGAGATAACAGAACAACTCTCTCTCTCTCGGTCTCGCTCTCTTATTCATCACAATGCGCTGGATACAGCATGTGGATGACGATAGGCAACAGGATTGTTAAAGCAATAAAAATAGCCTATTTCTTACTTTGTAACACCGTTAGCAAAGAGTTCCCTGTGGTGCCAAGAAAAGAACAATATCTGATGGAACGATTTAAGGAAAATCGAATATAACCTGCTTTTTGGAGAGCATATAGCTAGCAGCAATAATGAAAATGTTTACGAAACTGGACACGCCTAAAAGATACTTTTGCAAAAACAGATATGCTAATTGCTATTGAAAGTCCAAGACAGCACGTTTTGGTGCATTTAAATATTTAAACATTCTCAAAACTCGATTTCTATTTATTTTCAGGTAAACTTTGAGACCTAAAACCCCAGATGTTCCTCTACCCACTGTAGACGACCTCAACAGGCGATGACCAAAAGCAACACGTCAAATTGTAACTTCATGGGATGAAACGATGTGATTTTGGAGGACAATGTAAGACAAAGGCAGGACAGTGATTTATACCGAGAGCTTGTGAATGTAAAAACATTGTAACAAATAATATGACAATGTCCCATTATCCAGTCGATCTCTGTTTCTCTCAGCCTCTCACTTTTTCCTGAGTCGGTGTGTATATGTGCGTCTTCAAACGGGTAGTTTGCTCTCTAATGGGGCCTGTGTTTTTAATGAGCACTAAGCTCCTGCCGTTTGCACACTCACATTCGGTCCCCTTCATTACTTCTTTATCACCCCACCAAATACCCCCCACCAACTCTCTTTCTCTCTCTCATCTGCACCCCCACCTGAACGGCACTTTTCTCCACTCCTTCTTTTCAGTAGTTTAATTACTCTTGTTCTCTCTCTCGCAGCATTAGTATGGGTGTGGGGTGGTAACTGAAGTCTTCTCTATACTTCAGTGCTCGCGTGCTGCACCAATAACAGGCACTGCAGTAATTTATAGTCTGTTGTCTGTTTTAAAAGCATCAGCATGTTTAATACACCTGCTCCACCGTCACGCTCGTCTGGACACTCTCTCCCTCTCTCTTTTTCCAGAGCGTGTCTCTCTCTCTTTCTCGTTCGCTCAAGCCATCACCTCGGGCGCTAAAATCCTCTCTTTCTGTTTTCTCTCCCTCTTTAATTTTCTCCCCTTTCTTTCTCATCCTGCTTATTTCTTCCCATCTCCTCGTCCATCTGTAGGACCCGGCGCGTATCTGCGCTTTCTATCTGGCTGTGTCTCCATCCATCACCCCGTTTCTGCTCATTTTTCTCACTCTTTCCTTGTCATTAATTCAAGATGACATCGGATCTATCGCTTTTACTTTCATCCTCTGTATTTGTTTCCCGTCAGAGAGGTCACCTCTGTCGCTTCGGTTAGGTACAGGACCGATTGATCGTCGGTGACTTTGGAAAGTAGACTTCGGGTGATCTTAATGGTTAAAAGCCTACACAGTGTCAATGTTTGAGCACCCACGTTCCTGCAAATCTACAGTACATGACTATCTGTCTTCAGTGGAACGCATTTACAAATTTTGACATTGATATTTTTTATATTTAATGCAAGAGAAAGGAATTCAAAGCTGTCGTGTAAAAGATTTATATCAAAAGTAAACACAACAATGTGTTATATGCATGAATACATTTGATTCAAATGTACTATAGTAATTCATTTTATTTAGAAATACGATGTTGGTTTAAGTAAACATAGAATCCTTTGGGTAAATTCAAACCAACAGTTTAGTTTATTCATATTTGAACCAACCATGGGTTAAAATAACTCAATATTTTAAGAGAATAAGACATATAATCTAAAAATGTTAAACAGAGACATGGCACTTTATTTGTCCTGTTGGGTTTCAATTTTGACATAATAAACGTATAAGTATATGCTTTAGATGCACAGAAAAATCAGTAATCGGCCGATAAAGGCAATTTTCACATTTTCAGCTATTGGCTGATAGTTTAAAAACAACCAATGATCAGGGCCGATGTATCCTGTCAATCAAAAAACCCATAAAAACTATTGAATTTATGACCTGTATGTAAATGTTAAGAAGCATCACCAGTTTGATCTTCAATATTAATAGACATTATGCCCTGGTTTCACAGACAAGGCTTAGCTTAAGCCAGGACTATGCCTTGGTTAAATTAGAATATTAAAGTTACTTTCATTAAACTGGCCTAGATAAAAATATTATTGAGATAAAACTTGGCAATTACACATTTTAAGATATGTCAGGGCATTTTATTTTCAGCTAAAACTGCTCAAGCTTTCATTTTAGTCTTGGATTAGTTTTAAGCCTTGTCTGTGAAACAGGGAATATATGAATTAATAACATCCAGAAAATTTAGAAATATTACTTTAATCTCCAAAATCGGGAGTCGGCAGATATCCCTTTGAATAATCAGTCGGAATAGGTGGATAAATTTAGTAACGGTGCATCTCTCCTATATGCTAAACTAAGTGCTTTTACTTTAAATGTATGATGTCATAATTAAAACCCAATCTGGACAATTTAAATTGATAGTCCACCTTCAAAATTAAAATTCTGTCATTATTTACACGCCCTCTTGTCATTTCAAACCTGTATGACTTTCTTTCTTCTGCAGAATACAAAAGAAGATATTTTGAAAAATGTTGGTAACAGAGAACCGTTGGTCCCCCTTGACTTGCATTGGTTTTGTGTCCATATAGAAGTCAACAGGGTTTTTTAACAAACGATTTTAAAAATATATTTTTAAGTAGAAAGAAAGTCACACAGGTTTGAAATGACAAGTAAATGGTGACAGAACTTTCATCTTAAAGGTAAACTATTCCTTTAAGTGTTTCATATCTGCAAGGATTTAGGTCATGCAAGGAAAAGGAACAATTTCATAAGTCGAGGGTTGATGTAGACATACAGTAACTATTATGATTTTGGGCTGCACTGTTCCTTTAAGACAGTGAATCAGATATCATCTGCTCAGTGAAGGCATGTAGTAAACACTTGGTGAATAAAAAAGCAGCCTCTTTCTTTCTCGGTCTCTATCACACATCTACACCTGGTATTGTGACTGCGACGACGTCCTGCTCGTTCTCTGGTCACAGTAATAGAGTCCTTGAACTTGTTAGCTGCTAACAGTCTAATCCCACATGCTTTCAACCCCCAACAGGTGCTGAATGCAACTCGACACTGGATTGTGCAGGATGGAGGGAAAGATCTCTGCAGAGAAAAGAGAACAATCTGGAGGGTTGACAGGAGGAGGGAGGGAGGCTTTTTCTCATGGGGAAAGAGGGAGAGAGACAGAGGGAAACTTCAAAACCTCTCTGTTCAATTCCTCACAAAGTTCTCACAGACTTCTGTCACAACTTTAGTCGCGTTTTTTCTACCCTTGTTATGTTTTCCTGTGGGCATTTGATTGGATCATTAAATGTGGGCTTTTCTCTTTAGTAAAGCCTTATTAGTCCATTTTGGTTGCGGCGGCATCATCACTGCAGCTGATAGACCGTCTAAGACATTTTGGATAGATTAAATAATAGTGTTCGGTATTGCTCAGAGGTTGCTCTTTCACGGCTAAGAAGACTTTATGGGGTTACCGTTGTTAAGAAATACATAAATCCGACGTTTCTTCTGAAATGAATTTGGATAGCACTGCTTAAGATCATTCAGTCTCAAGAGAATTTAATTAGTAATGTTTTCGTTTATATTAAATCTCTGAATTTAGCCGTTTACTTCTTTCAAATCTTGGCAAAGTCTTTAGAGATCTGAAACATGGAGACCGAGGAGACAAATAGAGATGACCATTTTCTCAGGAGAAATTAATGAGAGGCAGGAGATTGAAAGAAAGATCTCTATTTGCTCTTTGTTCAGTCTGTGATGCTGACTTGGAGAGACTACGGAAAAAAAGTTATTGAAATACTTGTTTTTTGAGAATTTTTTAGTTTTGTGCATGGATTCTATTTCCCTTAAAGGAACAGTTCACTCATAAATAAAAATTCTGTCATAATTTACTTAACCTCGAGTTGTTCCAAATCTGTATAAATGTCTTATTCCGATGAACACAGAGACAGATATTCAAAGACATTTCTAAAGCAACTCTTCCTACTATGTTGGTCGATCGTGGCCATATCTTTCTCTGTGTTCATCAGAACAAAATAAATTATACAGATTTGGAACTTAAAGGGGGATTAAATGAAAACATTTTGGGTGAACTGTTCCTTTTAGAGAAATGATCTGTTTTATTTGTTGTTCAGAGAACTGCCTTTTGAAAGTTGCTAAGCTTGATTCCCACTTATTTTTCTAGCCACTTTCACAATGCTGGACAGTTGGAAATCTTTCAAATAGAAAACTGTTTCCGATGTAATCTTTTACCAGAGTGAATGGCGTAGAATGAAACTGTGTTCTAGATCCCGAGAATGACTCGTATAATTCCCGGCCAGAGTGATGAGCTTTGTAAAGAACATGCTTTTCACTCCGACGCCACAGGAGTCAATCTCCAGGGCTCTGTGAAACTTTAAGTGAAAATATAGAAGCGGGAGAAAAATATCAGAACAAGGCTTTCCATAGATACCGTTCCCTGTGAAAAACAATCAGGAAGCGGACGCTCACTGTTCCGAAATATCCATAGAGGTAAATGGAGTGTCAATCAGGAGCATCTGAATAAAACGCATTATCCATCTCATCTCATGTTTTGGGATTCTCCATCAAACTCTCTCCCTATCTGTCTCTTGTTGTCACTTTTGTCCGTATAACCTTGATCATGAGCGAGATGAAAGTCTGACTGGTATCTTATCCGTGAAATTGTGGGTACACGGGTGCACACGTCACGCGAGCTTCTCAAACCTTCTGTCAGAGGAGAACCTGGTTGACTCTCACAGATAGGTCCATACCTGTAAAGTATAATATATTTTGCATATAAACATGATTTTTATCATCATCATGAAAAACTAAGTGAAAACTAGTAAAAAAAATGTTTGAAAGTTTGGTGGATTATCTAAAATTGATAGTTCATCCAAAAAATGAATTCTGTTATCGTTTACTCACCCTCTTGTTTTTTCAAACCTATACGACTTTCTTTCTTATGAAGAACACAAGAGGATATGTTGGTAATAAAAAAGTCAATGGGGACCAATGGTTTTCTGTTACCAACATTCTTTGAAATATCTTCTTTTGTGTTCTGCTAAAGAAAGAATGTCACGCAGCTTTGAAATGACGTGACATTTTTATTTCTCTGTGAACTGTTCCTTTAAAACCAGGATTCTTTTTTGTAAACATTTTTTATGTATGAAATGTGAGCTAGGTACATCTCACAGATTCACAATTGTTTATATTTATTAATTTAGCAGGCATTTTTATCCAAAGCAATATAGAAAAAGCAGCACTTAACATATTGGCTGAAGAGCCAACATTCATAGACTGCTATAGCAAACTCTCTCCCACACGCAACAAACCTCAGCTGTTTTTCTTATGGCACGCATCCTTGAGACGCTGCCACATCACACACTTTCACCCCCACACACACTCACACACGTTCACACCCCACCCGAGTGCGTAGCTGTTTACCAGTAAGTCGTCCTGATGTAGACCGCAGGGGTTAGAGGTCGATACTGAGAGTAGCTAACGTACAGCAAATCTCTCAGTGTGTTTTTACACAGGTGAATAATTTATGCAGCTCTCTCTTTCTCAAGGTCTTGCTTCTACCTCATCATTCTCTCTTATCTACACTTCAAACTTCTGCCCTCATATGAACAGAAATACTGTCCATTTCTCATCTTCTTGTGTTTCTTGCTCTCTCTTTAAATCATTTCTGTCTTTCCACAGAGGAAAATGTCACTGCTCAGATTTTGCTCTTTCTTAGCTCAAGCGGTTTGATAAGTCGTTTCAGTTAAGTGATAACTTACTCTCCGATGTTTTTCTTAATATTTCTTTGGAGACGTAGAAGAGGAAACAAATGCGGGACTATTGTTATCCATGTGGAGGTGTAAATTGAACGATTGGGGAGATTGTGAAGACATTTGTAAGATTTATGCCTCTTTTCCTCTGGAGACTTAAGCAAAAATATTAATTTGCTCATTATTTATTCTCATTCATGTCAAGGAAAAATAAATGATGTCAGAGAGATCCCATCTGTGATTTTCGTTCTTAAGGGGTCCTACTACTCATTTAATTATCCTTCCGAAAGAGAAATCACATTTGATTCTCAGAAGTGAGATTAAATGTAGAACCATTTGAGGACGTGATATACAGTTGACAGAAAACAACACCTCTTTTAATTCTCTAGAGAAATGAAAGAGCAATTTCCCAGTTTTTTCTTAAATGGTTGCTAAGTTTGAGAGTCCGGACGTCTGTGACGTTGACCAACACCAAGTGCTGATGACCTTTAGCTACTCGTCTTCTTTTTGTTTTCTTCCTCAGATCTTTCCTCTGTTTCTCCCTTCATCAGTAGATGAGGTGTGTTGGATCTGACAGCCGGAGACGGAGGTGTAGTTGCCGTCAGACAGACCTGCAGATTGATAAACAGCACCTGATGCGTGTGTGCGCACGTGTGATGTCCTTGGACAGAGCGAGAGATTCGGTATGGATTTTTAGAGATATGACGGGGTTTGCATACAGGTTGCTTTGGAGCATCCCTGCGGCTGAGATTTCTTGCGGGACCTGTGGATGAAATATGTAACAGAGCGCGAGCTAGAAAAGAGACAGAGAGAGAGCGAGGAGATCAACATGAGTGAGTATGACAGGTTCTGGTGTGACGTGAATTATCGAAACGAACACACGATCAAAGCATTTTAAAGTATTTGAGCTTTGGTCCTAATCGCAACCTGGGCGATTATCTCAATTATTTCTCCTAGACATGAATGAGATTTAGTGGAGATCAAAGTCTTCTGTGTCTCAGATATTTCTGCTGTGAAAAAGAACCAAAAACTCAAAAAATTTGGTTCATAAGAGATCTCAACAATCAAAAGTCAATTATAGATCTCAATTTGAACTCAAACATTTCTCGTCATATTTACCCATTTTACCTCCCCTGATAGCACTCATACTTCTGGTTTACGTCTGCATTTACATCTGCAAGACATCTAAAATACATGGTTTGCTCATCTGCAATACGTCTCGGAGACGTCTGCTGTCAGACCTCATATAGACATCTAGAAGACGTCTGTAAGATGTTTATCGTTTAGAATGGATGTAAAGCTGCTCTTTCTAAGATGTTTAGTAGATGCTTTTACGCAGCAGATCTCCAGATCTTTATACATCTAAATACATAGTTTGCTCATCTGCAATACGTCTCGGAGACGTCCGCTGTCAGACCTCATATAGACATCTAAAAGATGTCTGTAAGATGTTTATGGTTTAGAATGGATTTAAAGCTGCTCTTTCTAAGATGTTTAGCAGATGTTATTACGCAGCAGATCTCCAGATCTTTAGCAGACGTATTACAGACGTTCAGACGTCTCCGAGACGTATTGCAGATGAGCAAAATATGTATTGCAGATGTCTTGCAGATGTAAATGCAGACATCTTTCAGACGTAAGCCAGATGGATTGTGCTATCTGGGATTTACATCTACATTCATTTTTCATCTCCATACTCCTCGTGTTTGAACAAGTGTCTCATTTGTTTGTTTCTCCCAAGCAATTTTAGAGAAACAACTCAGACTAAGTTGTGTAAGGTCGTGATGTGTTTTCTTTAAAGAAAGCAAGCGCCCAAGAAAGAAGAAGAGTAGAAACGTAGGCTGGGAGAACTGCGCCCCGAATCCACGCGATCGATTGTCATATTCATCTGGTGTCAGGCACAATACCGGAGCTAAAGGCTTATATAAATAATCATAATTACAAAAAGCCCACAGATTGCTTTCCAATACACCGATCATCCCCTCGGTTCCGCCGGGCTCTGACGATTGATCTCTTAAGATTATTTGTGCGCTTTCTCTGTTTGTTTTATTTTCTTATGCTGTCGTACAGCGAGCTATATATTACGTTTCCTGCGATATTACAGAGCTGTGAGTAATGTGTAATGAGTAATGTGTGTGGATGTGTGTGTGTGTTTAAATGAGAGCTGGTGTATCGCCAGGGGGTGTGAGTGAGAACAGGCCTCAGTAATTGAATCGCTGTCTCTGTCTCTGATCTAGCCATTATACAAGCGTCTCTCTCTCTCACACACACACACGGACGCGCGCACACTGTCGCACAATGCACACAGATTCAGCCTAATTAAATTTCTAGCACACATCACTTGGTTTTGTTCTTTTTTACTCTTCAAATGTAATTTTTCCCTCAGGACAATAAAATAAACATTAAACGCATCTAACGCACTCAAATTGCTCCATTTTATAGGACATTTTGTCTGCGAGGCGACGGCAAGTACTCCGCAGAAGATCGAGGAGAGGAACAGGATGTAGCAGCACAAAATGGTTGTCGCGTACTTGCGGTCTTGAGTGTGTGTGTGCGCGCGCGTCCACAGGTGTGTTCTGTCTGAATGTGTCAGAGTAACAGGTCTTCGCCCCGGAGCGGGATTTGGATCTTGGAATTGGCACGTCAACCAAACAATCTAACAGGTCCCCTAAAAATAAAACATCACTGAATATAAACCACATCAGCCAATAGCGAATAAATCTCCCATTAAGGTTTTATGTATAAATAAATGATCGGGAACTATTTAAAGGAACAGTACATCCAAAAAGAAATTCTCTCATCGTTTTCTCACTCTCAAGTTGTTGCTAATCTGATGAACACGGAAGAAGATATTTGGAAGAATGCACAGTTCTTGGACACACAGCAAATTACTGACCTATAGTGTTGGGCAGCTAGTGTTGAAATTTGGTGTTCAGTGACAAATATTATAGCTGTTATCACTTGTTTAGTTTTCATGCATAGTGTTCAATTCGGGTGTTAACATAAAATCAATATATGCGCATGTGCAGAGCAACACGTATCGGGATTTATCTGCACAGCTGGGTTTAAGCAAAGATATTAACTTAGTTTTATGGTTAAAACAAATTATAAGTACTTGATATAAAACTGTTTGTATGGAAGTCGTTTTTGGACAATGAAGCATTTTAGTTATATTTTATTTCCTCAGTTCATCAGTTTCACAGCGCGCGCTTTTTCCTTTGAATAACGGTTGCTGTTTAGATAGTAAATTGAGATTAAAATAGTAGCTATACAAATAATTTTTAAAACGGTTAAAGGTTTAGTAATTTCCATGCGAATGTAGTAATGTTTTTCCCCATTTTCACAGGACAGCTTGTGAGTTGCTTTCGAAATAGTTTTAAGTGTTGCACAAGTTCTAGAATTTTCTACCATATAACCATTTTCGGTCACCAAACTTACTGTATATATGTCGAAGTTTTAAAAGACAGACCGACATTAGTCACCAGCCCCCCTCTGAAACAGAGGAGATAGGATAGATAGAAATCATGCGTCTCAATGTGAGTCAATATAAAAGGATTTAAAAGTAACATTTAAGCTCATTTGCTATTTGAATCGTTTATTTTCTGTGCCGACAAACTTCCCGACTCACGCTGTCAAGAACTCCTTCGCGTCAGACTTGGAGGATATTGGCTTGGCCTCCTAGTTACAATTCATGCCGAGCACAACGGACCGATCGCCGGTTCGAGTCCCGCTATGAGCAGGGTTCGGGCAAGATTGCCAATAATTGGCTTTAATTAGCTGCGTGACGCGATCTGTTTCGCTGTATACATCACGCAAGTTCCCTTCTTGCCAAAGTTCATCCGTTTAATTATTTCAGTTAAATTCTAACCAGTCCCCTCTTGCGGGTCTCGAACCTCTTGAGGTGTGAGGTTTATCTACACAGATCTCACACTAGCTGGTTTCTGTTACCATCGTATGCGTGATTGACACAACAGCTCTAAACATGTCATTTTTAATTATATTATTTTATCTATATACATTGTCTTTATTTCATCTTTACAACACATCTTTCGTTATGAATCTTCTGAAGGCCACGGGTTGTAAAATGCCCTTTAGGTGGATGGTGCTCCTAGGATGGGAGGACTTGTGTTATCTCGTTTAAAATGATGTGCTCAACATTTCTGTATTTTTTCTACCTGAATTATATTTCAGTGGTTACCAATAACAGACATGCACTATTCAATACATATAATTTAAAATATGCATTTATATTTCTATTCCTCTTTTCGTAAGAAATATTAATTGAAATATTTTACATCTTTTATAAGTTATTGTTTTAAATAACAACTTATTTGCAATATTTAATTAACATCAATACCCTGGGTGCATGAGATAAGAGTTATCACTATAAAGTGTGCAATGTTTACACTTATGAGTAATAATTTATCAACAGCTTGAGTGATTAAAATGAAACCCTAAAAGAGTGTTTGTATTGCAAACACTTTGATCAGTGTTGGTTTAACACTAGCAAAGATGGTCCTGTATATTTGACTCGCAAAGTGATAATTTTTACACCCGCGTATTGACAAATCTCCCAACATATTTTTGACTACTATGTAACAATATCAAAATCTCACTGTGTGATAATACCGCGGTATAACACCCACGGTGTAATATTGTAATATTTAAAATGTCAAATGATGACTTGTAAACGTGCCATAAGCATCCTCTTTCTTTATTCTCTAATCATAACTGTTGCTAAGGTATGAGATGAGTTATTAGATGGGCCAAAGTTCACATCTATTATTGTTTCCAACATAATCTATATTGGGCCTGGAAGACATATCGTTTCGCAGTCATGTGACCACGATAATAATGAGACAATTTTGCAATTGCTATAACAAGATATCGATAATATTGTTACATCCCTATTGGCTACCATAAAATGAAAAATGTATTTGCACTGTAAATTTCTTTGTTCTGTTGAACAAAATACAATATTTTGAGGAATGCAGGAAGACAAACAGTGCTGGGGCACTCATTGTAATTTTTCCTACTGCACATTATGTTGTATTCGTTCTAAACATTCGACACAGATATTTCCCTCCCCGTGAAACACACGTCAGCACTAGACTTGATCCTGGCGAGCGTTCACACAGCCCAGCTTCAGCTTGTCTTGCTGTTGGTCTCTCATCTAGCACAACAGCGTCTATCTCTTTTTATTCTGAATAGAAAGCTTCCCCTGGGCTGCTGTCAGCGCTGTGAACTCCACGCCAAACCCGAGCACAAGCGTCCTCAACAAAAGGCCGCCTTTTATTCCAAACCATTTCCATTAAATCTCATTCCCGCACCTCTGAAAGAGACTTAATCAGCTGGAAAATAAACCCGTGCCCATGCCGCCCCCAAACCAGAAAAATAGCGCAGACCGACCCAGATCCGTTTTGTGTCGGCTCTTGGTTGTTGGCTCTGGTACTGTTGACTGATCTCAGGTCAGGACTGAGGGAGAGACTGTCAGACAGGTGCTGGTCATTAGCGGCCTCCTTAGATACCAACAAAGAAGAAGAGACGGGCAGAGATGAATTAGTGCATTACGCTGCGAGATCTGGGCAGGTGGCAGGTCCTGGACAGGTGACGTCAGTCTCATGTCTCTCTGTATTTGTACATTCAAGGCCTGAGTTTCCACGTGAAGTTTATATTTCTATGATTACGAATGAGATTTTTATTGTGATGTTTTGAGTGTCTGTAGAGGGCCATTCAAACACAGCAGGATGATTGACACTAAAGCTCTCATTAAATACAATGAGGCTTAATGAGAGAAATTAATGATGGTAGAATACTGAAAATGTATGTGTGTGTGTTTGGTTTTCCTGTAGGGCTAACATTTCTGAAAATATGCCCAGATAAACTGTAAAATCTGACAAACCACAGTATGCAGGCCACTTTTTATGAGCCCCCGACACATGATGTTGGGGTGGAGGATGACGTGACAGGTGTTGTTTAGGTAAACAGCTGCTAACTGTATGTGTGCTTGTGAGATGATTGACAGGACTGAATAATAACGCTTCAACCAAATTTGTTTCTAGTTCATCCACAACGTGTTAGTGGGCCTATGAAAAATATTTTTTGGTTAAAATTAATAGGAATGTGTAATCCCAGCCAAAAGTGAACATTATATTCAATTGTGCTTTATTTCCTGCAGCTCTTTGTTTCTCAAGCATTTTTGTTTATGGGTCAATGACGTGTAAGGATGTTTTACATGCCAATTTAAAAATTCTAATAAATCTTATCTATTTCAGTTATTCAAACATGAAGAATGTGATTAAAATGTTATGTGTTTTTGGCCATAGCCTTAAAAATGTGCGACCGTGATTTATCTTAAAATTAATTTAATTCCTTGACATGGTTAACTTTTTTTTTACCAATCTTTAGCAATTGAGGTGTTTCGAAACAAATTATTTGCATATAATTTTGTCTTCTTAAATGAACTAACTTATTTTTACAAAAAATCTGATAAGTTTTAAAAATACCATTAACTTCAGCATAATGTATCAGAGATTCATATTTCAACCACAAAAATATGAATATAATATATAATTATATAAATACAATCGGTCGCACCACATGATAAGCGATCGTTATACGTCATTGACCCATATTCAACTAAAATCACATTCCCTGATATAAACTTCTATGGTGTTAATTGAACAAACTGATGGGCAAAAATAAATTTTTGCCAATAAACACCGATAATTTTGTCCAATAAACACCTTTAAAGTTTAGTTTTTTGTCTATTTTGTACTGCATATATACATGTTAAATGTTTAAATATGCCCCCGGACATCACTTTTGGCCATTAATGTATATGGAAAGTGAATGTTTGGTTGTAATAACTGCTCATTAAATATTTTAATCACTCATTTAAAATGGTTCCTGTTTAATATTAAATATAAAATTATAATCTTTATTATTCAAAAATGTAACTGTACTCATTAGTATAAGAAATTTTTTGTGCAATATTTTGAGTTTTTTGGTAATTTCGTGATGATGAACCTTTTTAAACCTTTGCCACACAAATAAAAGTTGTGAAGGATTTGAGGAGTTTTGTGTGTGTGTTGACCGATGATTGCTTACCCCCCATCCAAACTGTCTTTAGCTCATTAACTAGTCTTATCATCTTCCCAACAACTAGGCCTAGGCCTATACCCCAAAGTAGAAGTGTGTATGTGTCCAAGCAAGTGAGAATTTAAACAATCATCGCTGTGAGGGCTGTGACAATGATGTTTTTGTATAAGTGTTTGAGATAAAAAGCTAGTTTGTGTTTGTGTGCTCCCCAGGGGAAGTGTTGAGTCTGTTTTTATCACTCGCCGAGCATCATTATTCCTCCCTACTTCATTCTCTCTCTCTCTCTCTCCCTCTCTTGTTCCTCAGGACAGACATCTTCATATCATATCATACCTCTGAGGGGCAAAATATTTAGACAGACTATAATCAGATTGAACTTGAACCAAAAGAGCTGGATGTGTGCATGCATTTGCATGTGTGCGATGATGCGAGAGGTTATTTCATTACACTAGGGGAGAGATTGATTCCACTCATCGGTTGGATGGAGAGGGAGAGATAGCGATGAAACACTTTATTTATTTACCACATCAATCTAAAATAACAATTCTACTAAGAGCATCTCTCTATCTGCACATCTGCTCCACCCCCTTACAACTCCATCTGATGCGTTTACTACTGTCTGTGTCTCTCGCCCGCCTTTCCACTCTCTTTCTCTGACTGAGAGGTCAGCTGTGTGTGTAAAGGTGTGTGTGACATGCTTTCATCCACCTATTACACACCTGCCTGAGCATAAACACTTCCTAGTGCTACACACACACGCATGCACGCACACACATACAAACACACAGACAGCTTACCTAACGCGTAATCAAAAAGTAATGTTTTATCAACATTTAAAAAAGTGAAAAAATCAAATTTTCTTTCTTGTTTCACTATATTTATGGGGACATGTAAAACATTTGGGCCTCACAAATATAGTCAATTATCACACACACACTACTTCCAAACTGAAACTTTCACAACCTACACACACGTGCAAAAAAACCTCATACACATTAACATTTCTGTCTCTCACACACACCCACATATATGCACAAACCCAAACCTCATTACCCCACTCACACACCTCCCAACGGGAGTTACAAGACCGAGCGTACACATCGCTGATGACATCACCAGAAGGTACACAAGTCCAAAAGAAAGCTTGCGCGTGAGAGACAGAGATAAAGATGCCACATTTTCAGTGTTTCGCCCTCTGAAATCCCTTCAATGGATGCATTCTGCTGTCACCCAGCAGAGAGGAGCTGATGCATTCTGGGAACGTCTGGAGACATGAAATGAAAGCGAGAGATTGAGAGAGAGAGAGATGCTGCGTCCTTGATAAGGCTGAATGGACAGCATGAAAGATAGAAGAATAGTTTGTGCGTGGTTTTGTTCTTCAGAGACATATTTTGACCGGCGTCATGCTGTGAAGGGTTTTTGTAAGATAAAGCCAGTGTGAGATTGTGTGTGTGTGTTGAAGAGAGAGAGAGTGATAAAGAGAGTCCACAGAGGTAAACAGGGAGCAGTGGGGTCCCTGGAGGGCTATAGTGAGACAACTGAGGTCTCAGAGGTAATAGCACAATAGGTTCTTCTGTTCCTGGCTGACCACACACACACACATTTGTTTTTATACATTGTAAGGGCTTTTCATAGACATAATGTATATTCTACTGTTTAAACTGTACATTTTATTCCATAAACCTGACCCTACCCCTAAACCAAATGCTCACAAAAAACCTTCTGTATAAGCAATATTTTTCAGTTAAAAGTAACACGAAATTTGAGATGTGTCTAAGTTAGCACAATTGTGTTATTTTAACCCAAGCATTTAAATGCACACACACACAGACACACACACATTTTTGGTATATTTTTGTAGTGATAAACACACAATGACTTCATAAACACACAATCACATAACCTCACTTAAACACGTCTCTCTCTTCTACTATACACCCCACTCACAAATGGAAGGAACTGTTGTGGTACCAGTTGGTGTGTATTATACACAAATATTTAAAAGACCTTTGACACACACATGCTGCTCACAAACTGTACTGTGGTGGTGGTACCAGTGGTACATCATACACTGTGATGTAATAAAAAGTCATGTTTGGTATATTTTTCTATTGTTACACACATGAACTCCATAAACCCACAATCACACACACTTCTAAACACACAATTAAACAACACACCACCTTAATTAAACACGACTCTCATTTCTGGACACGCATGCATACACACACCCAACACATACACACGTTAACTCCATAAACACAAACTCACAATGACCAACACAGTCTCAAGGCAGTGCGTGACATTTATTTTAGGGTTTGAATGGGCTAAAAGGTGCTTATAGCCATCTTGTGAAACATGAACAATTTCCTCAAGCGTCATGTTATAACACATAAATGTCTTTACACGCGTGGCATGTGTATCGTAGGTCGTGCCGAATGGCACAAAAAGATGGGAGTCTGTATCCATGAACACGATTTAATAGATTCTAATTTTTGTGTCTATGTCACCAACTGCCTTGAGACTGGGTTTATTGACACACATCTAAACGGAATTAAACTATCAAACATATATTTTCACAACACAACACCTTAATTCAACATGTCTCTCTCTTTTACACATCCACAAACAACTCGCTGCGGTGGTACCACAGTGCCACAAAATGTGTGTAAAAACTTTCACAATTCATGTTCAGTATATTTTTGTAGTGATGCGCATACATTAATTGCATAAATATCTCTACAATATCAGGAAAATTAGACCCTTCCTATCAGAGCATGCTACGCAAGTCCTAGTACAGGCTCTAGTCCTGTCCAAACTGGACTACTGCAATGCACTACTGGGAGGACTTCCAGCTTGCACAACCAAACCTCTACAGATGATCCAGAATGCTGCGGCAAGAGTCATCTTTAATGAACCGAAGAGAGCACACGTTACTCCTCTACTCATTAAGCTACATTGGCTCCCTATAGTCGCTCGCATCAAATTCAAGACTCTGCTCCTGGCCTACAAGACCACCACAGATTTCGGCACCACCTTATCTTCACTCACTAATGCAGACATATGTACCCGCCAGATCCCTACGCTCTGCAAACCAACGGCGTCTTGTGGTGCCATCCCATAAAGGTAGAAAATCTCTCTTGCGCACCTTCTCCGGATCTGTTCCACCTATGTGGAATGATCTGCCTGCTGCTACAAGATCTGCAGATTCTGTAGCCATCTTTAAGAAACGCCTGAAAAAACCCATCTCTTCCGCCAACATCTTACTGTTCTGTTCTGAGTCATGTTTCTTCTCTACTCTTTTCTTCTCTACTCGTTTCTTCTCTACTCTGAAAAAAAATGTATGAATGAATGTTTCTGTATACTGTGTTAGGCTATATGAAACCAGTCTTCTTTTTGATTGCACTTATGCTCTTGTTGTACTTATGCTGTCCTAATTGCTTCCATTACCTACCCCACTTGTAAGTCGCTTTGGATAAAAGCGTCTGCTAAATGACTAAATGTAAATGTAAATAAACAAACAATAACACTCACACTGACACATGTCAAACAAACAATTACAGTGTCACACATATTTTCACACGACCTCACTTAAACACGTCTCGGTCTCTATTTTAGACTCAAATACACACTGAAATGCTACATGGTTTATCATTGTCAACTCCGTCTGTTTAGCTCTCGCTGTATAATTAATAACAGCGTTTTAATAAGCGTTGTTTTGTCATTTCATTGTTCAACAACAAAAAAAAGGAGCTGACAAAGAGGTTATACACATACACAATCTCTCTCTCTCTCTCTCTCTCTCTCTCTCTCTCTCGCACACGCAGTTCCACTTTGGACTCCCCCCATCATCTGCTCTCTGCTCTTTGTTCCATAATCAATATTTAATAAGCAGAAAGGATGAGGGTTTAATCTTAATCAATAATGGCCGTATGCTGTATGGAGGGATGAGATGGGAGCAAATCATCCTCTCTGACACTTCATACATTATCTGCCTGACATTACCAAATGTGCTCCTCAGAACGCAGAACGCTGCGCTTACGGCCATTACCTTAACACGCATTACCAGACGCAACACTTCATGACACTTCCAAAACACAAGTCATGTGTTCTGCAAACCAGCATTAACATTAAGATAGGATATGTAATGATTCTGGTTCGGATTTGATTCCTCCGAGCGGTTCAATTTCTTAATGTTTCCATTAAAGATTGTTTTAGCAATCGGGCCTCTTTCTATACTGAGCGGACAAAAATAAATAGTTGTCCAGTGTACTGTGCACCAACAAGTTGTGCAGCAGCACTGATGATCTGAGTTAGAATCCAGGCTCGTGGTCCTTTCCCGGCTTCCGATTCCCTCTCTCTCATCCCATAATTTCGTATCTCCCTGTGCTTTATAAGATACAAGAATCCAAAAAATGTACTAAACAATTCTACTTTTCAGAGATTTAGTTTTGTTTCAAGTTTTATTGATGTTTTAAATCATCTTTTATTTTATATTCTTAGCCTTTATTTTACTTTGTTTGAGTGTATTTCATGTTTTTTATGCATTATTCTTTTGCAGTTATACTTTTGACATTTATTTAATCATTTATTTATTATTATTTTACAGTATATTGCTCTATATGTTCAATTTATGTTCTTTTACATTTAGGTTTCATTTAAATTAATTTTTCTATTTTTATTTATTTCAGTTAATAATTTTAGTCTCAATTTACTCAGTGTATTACTGAGGCAACGTTACTCATTTTTTGTTTATAAAGGGTTTTAATGGTTTTTCAAATAATATTTCAATTCAATTTACAGAATGTTTTAATAGTTTTAGCTTTTTAAACTATATACTAACCTTGCTACTTTTATGGTTAGATTAAGACATTAAAGTGATACTTCACCCAAAGCTCAAATATGAATTGATATCTCACACATATCTATCATTTTGCTTCAGAAGACATTTAATAATCTACTGGAGTTGTTTGGATGACTTTTATGATGGACGGATGCACTTTTTAGACTTCAACCTTTTGTGACCTATGTGTGTAAATATAGTGACAGATATCTAATACATCATATGTGTTCACTTGAAGAAGGGAAATCACGTACATCTGAATTGACATGAGGGTGACTAAATTATGAAAAATGTTGGATTTTTGTGTAAAATATTCCTTTTACAAGATTTTTCTTTCACACAAGAATTTGTGCTTTTACTAGTCCTGCAATATATCCCATACAAATGCTCAACCAACAGGTATGGCGGCCCAGATGTCCTCATCCGTCACAAAATATAAACACGTGACTTCGCCGTACCATGCCAGTGGGTTGAGTGACACCATCATTAACCAATTACCTACCGCCAGCCCTCTCATCCCGAACCCCTCCTACCCCCTAGCAGCTCTGACGGCTGTGTAGCCGAAGTCACCTCCAGGGACTCAGCGGTGCTAATACATCATGTGACGGTCCGTCTGGTCGTCCTGCCTGCACGAGTCGTAAATGTATAGATCAGGACGGGTGACAGTCTCATGGCCCTGCGGTAAAAAACTCACGGCAGTGATGGATGTGAACCCCAAAGAGAACATCAGCCAGTAGCCATCAATCAAAAGCACAACAGGAACATCAGCCCGACTGCCGGTGGATTTCGCCCCGTGACGGTCTAATTAGAGCTTCAGAATCCAAAATTTACATTTGCTCTAATGGTCACTCAACACGGCCAAAATTGGAAAAAAAAACTTTCACAAAAACACATTTAGATAAATAGTGATGTTATTTATCAATAGTGATTCCTTGTTTGGTTTCTAAATGTGTTCATGTAGCTAAATCGGTAAAGTTGTGAGGTTGACAGACTCCGATATAAATGTACTTTGCATACACTTTGGATAAAAAGTGTCTGCCAAATGCATAAATGTCAGGCGAATTGAAATAGTTTTATGCGTTAAGCCAATAATTCACAACTCAAAACACATTGTGTTTGTCAAACTAACAAATAAATAAACAGTGATGTATATCACTTTACATTTAATCCTTCGTTTCCCAAAAAGGATTCAATAAGTTTCCTTATGTTTATATAAGTAGTTGAAGTTTTCACCATTGTTTTGTCCTGCAATCAAATGCGGACATCAGTTGCGAATCCCTGCTTGAGAGAAAAAGTTACACCGTCAGGATCAGACACAGATCAGATCCTTCTGCATGCAATACCAACAAGATAAAACAAGAAGAGATGAAGATTTGACACAATGCCTATCTGCGGTTATGCCCGCTGTGTAGCGCCAACCATATGTCACCATTCTGTGGTCACATCTGTCGAAAGGGGCACTCGCATATTGGAAGTGTGTTAATATGTGTGCACAAGAGAGAGCGTGAAAGAGCGAGAGAGATTTCCAAAGCCTATACCGCTGCCATATCTCATACTCATGTCTTTTTCTGTCACCTGTTCATTTGTACGGCTGTGACAGATCTCATTATGACTTTGGCACTGCTTCAGCCCATCTTGCCAATGCAGCATTCTGGGACGGGATTTTCAGCTAGCGTGCGCTTGTTCTGCATGCAGCGCGGCCCCACGCGCACGCCCGCCCGCGTCGCCCAATTACTGCTGTTGTCCGCTGCTGTAAACATGACAGAAACAATAGCATTAATTATCAGAGCACAGATAGAGCCGTTCGTGTGTTCAGACTGAAACGCTGTCAGTTGCATGGAGTGTTTAATTGTCGATTAGCTAATGAGGGACTAATTAAGAGAAAAGAAACGACTCGTGGCGTCTGTCGTGTCAGGGATTTTGTCATGTTTGGCATTGATTGTTAATGACTTACGACCGACCTGCAAGATGATCGTCAGTATGAAACATGATGTTGTGATGTCAGCTGAGGTTTGTTTTCTTTGTTGGAGTTAACGTCGAGGTTAACAATGTCGAATGATGATCTACTTCTTAGTCAGTTGCAGGTGGTATCTGTGGGAGGTGCGTTCTCATTCTGGAGAGAATTGTATTGGAGAAAATCCTCCCAGAGGAAAGTGTTATTGCTCCGATGTTGCTCTTTTATATCTCAGGAGATTTGATGGAGTTCTTAATTGTGTTTTATTTAAGTATCAACTTAGTATCAGATGATTCTCATAAACGTGCTGAGAAGAAACCAAAATAAAAAAAATTAGACTATTGTTGAAATACACAAAGTAAAATAAATGTAGATTGTAGTGGTGAATCTGGATTTGGGTAAATTTGGTGAGAGATGTTTGAGTTCATATTGAGATCTTCAATAAAATTGACTTTTGATTGCAGATTTGACAATCTGAGCTCGCCTTGAGACACAGTTGAGATAATTCTGAACTCTAATGGAGAGATCTAATTTATCTGGAGAAATATCTGAGATATAAGCAAAAGTTTCCATTCTGGAATTCAGGAAATAACTGAGATATTATGAAGATCTCATCTGGGATTTTTCTTACAGAGCAAAATGAGTCATTGACATTTTCTATCTGTTTCGTTGAAGTAAACCATGTCAATGTTTAGGAGTATTAAAGTATAAAGCCTGAAACTTTTCCAACATTTCAAAAAGGCACAAACTCCACGGATGGCAAGGGGTCTCGAAATGAAACATAAATGAGATCTCTGTTACATCTCCTGAATTATAAAAGCAACACCCTGAACATCTCCTTTACAAGCATGTAGACAAATGCAAGAACAAAACATGTGATTCCCTTTACGCACACACAGAGGGAGAGGCGTTTATGAAGGTAAGTTCACAGTGAGTAAGTTGTGAGTCAGTCGGCGTGTGGGAACGAGGCGTAGTAAATTACGTCTGCAGGCATCAGCAAATACACTCCTGCAGAGATGGAGGGATGCTATGACAGAATGATGGAGCGTAGATGAAAAGAGATCAAGTGAGTGTGTTTGTGTGGTGTGTTCACGAGAGAATGTATTAGCTCTGCTAAGACGGCATGTTTTCAATGTTTCTGCAATTTTTTCTTTACGGCCCATGCGGTGACATGTGAAAAGGTTTCCGAAGTTAAAAGCTTTTCCGGTCAGTTCAGTAGAATGAGCTCAGTTATTCCTCTGGGGAACAGAGTGGACTGTGGTGAAACCGAAACATTGGAGCCGGATAGGGAGAATGTCACGAAGACCAGGAAACGTCAGGGTCATATTTTGATTCGAAAGCAAAAGACAAATGGGATTTTGCATAAAGTTTTTTTTTACAATGAAACTGTAAAGGCCACTTCACACCAAGTAAAATAACTATAATATAACTATTGTTATCCATCATCAGACAATAACATTTTCTATTCTACGCTTTCATGCTGCAATTTCATATTTTCAATGTACGAGCCATTTGAATTATAATGGATTTTGATCGGCTGTCAACATTTTATCGTTCATCAACTGGAAAAATAAATCGCTCTGAAAGTGATCCCAATTATATTGTTTCTTCTGTATCTTATCATTATAATTGTGATGTTGACACCGTTGTTATCTTAAATTTAGATTTATACATCTTTAATGTTGTCTTTATCATCCTCGGTGTGAGTTTTAAAAAACTTGTTAATGTTAAAAACGATTAAAACGTATTAATGTAATTTATAAAGTTAATACATCATTTTAGTGTTCAAGTACTTTCTTCTGTCACACCATAAATAATAATAATGTTTTGAACATAAACAAAATTGGGTTATGACAT